>RJWM01010636.1:0-62728 GCA_004363535.1 Dasyprocta punctata
CAGAGAGATGGAAATTTTGAGAATCAAATACAAATGCAAACACTTCCAAAACTGAAAAAACAAAGAGGAAAAAGCACTAGATAAAAGCCAGAGATATCCAAGAACTATGGAACAATTATAGAAGGTGTACCATATGCATCAAGGGGATATCAAAAGGAGAACAGAAAATGGAATGTAAGTATAGAAAGAGAAGAAAATTCTACGCATAGACATGATATGACTTATGAATCATTTCTAAATTATTTGCTTCTCTCTGAAGTCCACTATCAGTTTCTGACCTCCGAATTTTTTTCTTAAAAGGAATTTCTAAAAGAAGGTAGAGATTTGAGAAACTTATTTGCAACTTAAAAACATTTTTTAAAACAATAGGATTAATACGAGGGATTCCATATTCTAATGGCTCACATAATTTTCACTTTTCCTATCTTGATCCCCTAAGCTATAAAAATACATGTGGAAAACTAAAACATGGAGAGAAGTCATGTGCAAATGTATCAGTACAAAATATAGTTCTCTGAGAGCTGTATTATTACTTTAAAATGACCTGAGTAGGTTTTTACTCCAGCTCTTCTTAACTCAGTGATTGATCATATTAGTTCATCTTTATCCCACTACAATCTGTTATAAATATCAATTTAGAGTTCTTTCATCTTGTTTTGGTTCACAGAAATGTCATAAAGTACAAAAATAAATGAATTTAAGAAAATAAATATCTCAACTGGCCATGGTGGCTCATGCTTATTATCCTAGCCCTCTGGAAGACTGAAGAAGAATCATAAGTTTGAACCCAATCTTGACAGTTTGGCAATTTAAAACCTTCTAAAAATTTAAGAAGGGAGGGAATCTGGGGTTCTGGTTCAGGGCAAAGGCCCTGGGTGATTGTTTAATCCTCACTACTGCCAAAAATATGCTATAATAATATTACGATCATGTTCTATATTTCTTCTGTTGTTGCCCTTTGGTTTGACTTTCTGTTATAATTCGATTTTTTTATTTTGATCTCAGTTTTTTTTTCTTTTTGTCAATTTTAATTCCTAGAGAAAGGGTCAAACACCATAGATGACAGTTATAAAATCTTGACACATCTCACTTTGATTTGTGGTGTTACTTATGTCTTGCCAAATGTAGTGCTCACTTTGGCAGCACATATACATCTTGCCAAATGTAAAACTTAGTAGCATATAGGTGCCAGTTTATCACATAAACACATAAGGGATCCAGGACAGGTGATATAAATTATGGTGCCTCATCATGAAATTTAGCTAAACTGAAGCTAAAGAGAACAGTTGAAAAGAAAAAGTTGTTTGTTCTATGCATCAAGTGGCAGATCTATGCCTCCTCCACATTCCACTGGTTCATTGAATCATCTTAGCCCCAAGGCCATCATTTGGTCTATTGTGGGAGGAGATGCTTCCCTGGTAGAATGAGTCATCCTATGAGTCACCATGGTGAAGGCAAGGCTCTCCCTTTCTTCTTGGGCATAATATGATGGGGCTTCTCATATAAGTTCCAGGGCATTTTAAAAACATAAGCCATTCTCTCCCCCTGCATATCCAGTCCCATAAATAGTTTTGGCAAAAACATCTGTCAAGCCACAGTGTGACTGAGCTCCTCCCACAAGTACACCTGACCAGCAACAACCTCTCCCAAGAAATCCCAAAGAGGAAACAAGTGCCATCCTGAAAAGTGAGAGCCCACCCAGGTGTTGAAGGGCATCTTAGGCGTGGTCCTTGTGTTTGGTGCACTGTTCTTCCATCCCTGCAGGCAACCTTGTGAAAAGGTGGCCTAAATGAAGTTTCTTACAATGGAAAAAGAAACAACTGGACCCCAAGTTGGAGGTGGTACTCCACTGATCACACACACACACACACACACACACACACTCAGAAATACTCCAGACACAGCAGAAGCATTCTGAGCAGCCAGAGGGATGTGGGGTGTTCTCGTGGTATAGGAGAGTTTACAGAGGGCAGATATTGGTGGGCTGTCAGGCGAGGTGGCAGCACTTGTCTGGGTGGGCTCTGTGACTTCAGACTTGCAACTGGCTTCTGGGGCACCTGGTGGTGGGGTGCAGACAACTGGCCTAGGCTTTGCTGGGATCACCTGGATACTGAGCCCCTGCCTCCTTCTTCCTTCCACCTTGCCCCTTGAGTTCATAGACTTGCATTGGGTTTGAATTCCCACACCATTATTTCCTAGACCTGTCCCCTTAGATGAGATCCTTTGCCCTGGGGACCTCTATTTCCTCAGGTATAACCCTATAACCTGGGCTGGAAATGTTTCTTTCTTCACAGTAGTGTGAAGAATCAAAGAATAAACATGATGTGGTTTCATTCAGTGCATGGCACCTCCAACTGTTCAGTTTTAGCTAGCCAACACTATATTAATTGAAACTCTTTATTATGATATTTTTATTAATACATAATTGCAGTACATAATGATCACATTCCTAGTGGGAAGTGGTACATGTGCTTAATGCATCTGTAATTTTTTAATCCCCTTCTAGAATGTTTTATACACTCAATCTATGAGGTTCCTTAGAACCTGTGTGCAGGCTAGGAAAAATTAAGACTTGAATTAAGATTTTCTATGTCCATGTTGTCCAGTGGAAATATAATGCAAGCTATGTATGTAAGTTTTAACTGTCTAATGACCACATTAAAAGGGTAAACAAAATCAAATGAATTAACTTTAGTAATGTGCTTTATTTAACTCACTATAACCAAAATATTATCATTTCAACATGTGGCACTACTCTGACATCTCAAGAACTTTAATTGCCTGTCCACATGCTGGACAGGACAATGCTAGGAATATCTTCCCTAAGATCTATATATGGCAGACTCCTCCCCACCTTTAGAATCTTAGCCTCTGATAGCACCACCACCTTTGACTCTCTAGAGTAGTCACTCCCTCCTCTATTCACCCTCACACATGTTCTCCTGGGCTTCACTGTTTAGTTTTCTGCATACTGTTCATCATCATGGGAAATTAGCTTGTTTATTGTTTTTCTTTCCCTATTGGAACCTAACTTCTAAGACTATGAACTGGACTCTCAGCACCTAGCACTGTATCTAGCAGAGCTGTAGACACTTATTTAATACTTGATGAAAGCATGAATTAATAAATGAACCAATGCTTGAGTGGCTAGATACAGTAACCCATGTTGGTGGAAACTAGTTTGACATAATCGACTCTTGGCTTCTAAAAATGCAAACTAGCAAGGGGGAAAGGCAACCTTACTTTTTATATATGCCATACTACCACAGGAACAGCTAAAACTCAGTGTATCAAAGAGTCTGCTTTACCTTCTGTGTGTGCTTCTTGGGGACTTCCAGGAAGATGGTGGAGTGGTAAGCAGCAGAGAAAGAGCCTGTCTGAGATGTGCTGTCCAGACACTGGAATAGCAACTCGAGGAAGAGAAGGAGGGAAGTGGGTTCTCTGAACCCAGGAAGGATAGAAAGAGAGAGATAAAGCCCATAGGGAGAGAGAAGAGAGAAATTTCAACATAGAAGAAGGAGGGAGCAGGCAGTGCCTTCTCCCTGAGTTGGGACTCACTGCATGGGAAGAGCAATGCAAACCTGTGGACACACAGTGACTGAGGGCAATCTCAGAGGCCTCTGCAGAGAGACACAGCAGTCTAACGGAGGAGTGGATACTGTAGACTGCACTGGCTGGTGAGTGGACTGGATTTGGCTATCCCATGGGAGAGGGCAGTTGGCCGGGAGTCATCTTGAAGAAGGCCAGTTGAGCTCAGAACTCAGAACAATGGCTGGCTCCATCTAGCAGCTCCCAGATGAGTTCAAGCCTGCAGAAGGTATGCTGACTCACAGCCAGACTCACAACCAGAAACTCACCTGAACTGTAGGGGAAATAAAAGTGCATGCTCACTGAGATTACCCACTACTCTACCATAAATCTATGGCTGGCTTGCTGGGATAAATCAACATGGATCTTGATTCTGCCTCCACACATTATCTAACAGAGACAGCAGAGACCAACCTTAAAGTGGGCATTTTTGTTCCTTTTCTTTTCTTTTCTTTTCTTTTCTTTTCTTTTTGTTTGTTTGTTTGTTTGTTTGGCTGGTTCAGTTTGGATTTTTTCCTCTTTATTTTTTAATCCTGTTTTTATGAGTATGAATGTGGTTTCCAGTTTTTCCATTGTTGTTGTCCTGCTCTGTTCTTTCTTTTATGTCTTCCACCTCTCTTTCCTTCCTGTCTTCTGTATCAGTTTCCCAAAGTTTGCTTGATCCTTCTTTGTCCTCCAGTCTTGCTTCTAATATCTTGCTCTTCTTTTATTTCTCTATTTTCCCCTACTCCCTTTTAAATTTTCTACCCTGAGGGTAAAACTGGAATATGGAGGGCTTATTTACTGCACATGATTTTCTGGTTTGTTTCATATTTTGGTATGTAACATACATCTAATTCTTATGTTTAAAGGGGTCAAATTAATGGACACCTCAATTTGTAATTTTCTAGGCTGTGTTTGATCCTATTGTTATTGCTGATTTTACCATTTTAGCCAAAGTGACATAGTTGTTCTAACCAACTGTTCTTCCTGGTATTTCAAGACTGAGATTACCTAAGGGTCATAGTTTAAATAGTCCTGTTGGTGACTCCACTGATCAGCCAGGTCTGGGGACCTTGGCAGCAGAGTCTGCCAAGTTACCATAGACAACTGACCAGGATTCCAAACAGGCTCAGTGTTTTGCATGGGTCTCTTCAGTGCATTATACGTAATTTTGTATGTGTAATTTTACATTCTATTTCTTAAAGAGGGTTCCCCTAATTGTAAAGCACTCAGTCCCCACAAAACTTAGGTCTACTCCTGGCCAAAAACTGTACTATAATTAGAAAACTATAGCCAGCCCTCTGCCAGTTTTTTTTTTAAATTTTTTTTAACCTCTGTCAGTTTTTATACTGCCCACAAGCTAGGAATACTTCTTACATGTTTAATTGTTTGTAAAATAAATGAAAGAAAGAATAATCCATCATAACATGTGAAAATTACATGAAACTCACTTTTTGGTATCCCTAAAACATGTCATATTTGTGCACAGTCACACTCATTCATTTGCGTATCACCTGTGACAGATTTAAGAGCTATGATAGTAGAGCTGAGTAGTAGCAACAGAGATGGTATGTCCTGCAGAGCTTAAATACATCTAACTCTTTAAAGATAAAGTTTGTTGACCCTTAACCTGTACTATCAAATGGTAACTTTATAAACACAATGGAAAAATTTGATTTGAATGCATTATTTTTATTTACTGTGAAAAGCACGATGGAGGGGTTATTTATACAATTTATAAACATTCTTAATCCCAGTTGTAAGGGGTTTGTTTTATGAAAGTCTACATGATTAAATTTAAATATGAATATCGAAGAGTTGATAGTGTCATAGCATTTTATTCAAAATCATTTTCAGCAAGTTATGCTTCAATTTGAGGTTGGAAGCAATGATTGTGAGACAGACAGATGGGTTTGTGGGATGATTCAGTAAAAACTTCCCCAAGTAGAAAATACTGTATAGGAAAAATTTTGGAGGATAGTTGCAAAAAATGTGTGCAATTAGAGTAACCATTAACCATACAATAGTATTGGTTTGGGTTATGAAAAAGTATAGTAAAATGTTGCAAAAGTTACACATCGAAGTTTAGCTCTCAGAGGTAGATTAGTAAACCAGTTTTTAAAATTCTATAAGTAGCATCAAAAAAGAATTTTAACAATAATGACTGGGTGTATTGGGCAAGAATTGTGATTGGTCATCGAATTGTGGCAGGAAACCCAATTAAAACTGATTTCGCTGTCCCTCTTCATAGAAACATGACAAAAACGTACGCAGTGCTGTGAGGGTCATTGTGGAGCTCTGGGACCTCAGAGAAGCTGTTAGGAGGAAAGTCCACCAAAGGACAGTCAACGTGGCACTCGGGTTAGTGTGAACGCTGACCAGTCAGTTTCTGTAGATGTAGCAGATTTCCCAATTGGGCAAACAGTGGGTGGAAAATTAGACCAAAGGAAAAATCAACTAGGAAGATTAGTCAGTTAAGATATTAGGTTGCAAGGTCGGATAAAGGCAGAAGCTTTTTTCATTAGCCAGTTGACTTTGCAGAGCTCCTGACTGGATTGCACAAAAGATAACAAGGGTCTTCCTTAAATGATTTAGCGGCCTGGTACTTTGGAGATTCATGTGGTCTGCCACTTCAGCTTCTGCTGGAATTCTGGCTGAAGTTGATTTGTTCTGTTTTTTTGGAGTAGCACAGTTCGCTGTGGTCTAAAAGTCACCGGGGACTATTATCTCAACAGTAGTCAAATTTTTTCCTTTTCACATGAGAAGGTACGAGAAGAGCTGGAAGGTCTAAGAATCATGGGATTCACCTGCTTTACTAAGTAGCCAGGAAAAAAAGGAAGGAAAGCAATATGTGGGAGCATCCACTGTAATCCCCACACTCTATCCTCCCTCAGTCTAATCATTGATTCCACTTTATTAAGGAAGCAGCATTAAGTTCCATGTTTACAGTTAGCAAGCCACCCACTGCGAACTCCTGAGTTACTGAATTAATGAATGTGAATGCTGAAATGTGAATACAAGTCTGTCTGCTGGGTTCCCATTCTTACTCCTTCTCGCCATCGGGCCCCAAGCAAGTTCTCCAAGCAGAGAAAGCAGTCAGCAAAAAAGGAGTGTCGCAAATGTCTTTCCTGACTTTCAAGGACCACCAAGACATTTTATTTTTTAGAGTTATAAAAATAACCTAGTATCTTTAAGTAATAATACTGTCTAATAATACTGTTTCTAAGGCAGAAAGTCACATTGCCAACTGCAGGTTTTTTTTTTTTTAACAAAATGTCAAACAAAACATTTAATCTGCTGAATAATAAAATAGATAAAACTCTTGAAGACATAAGTACAGGAAAGGACACTCTAAACAGAACCCCAAATGCACATGAGATACCATCAATAATCAGTAAATGGAATTATATCAAATTAAAAAGCTTCTGCACAGCAAAGGAAACCACCAACAGAGTGAAGAGACAACCCACAAAACGTTAGAAAATATTTTCTAGCTACTCCTCTCATAGAGAACTAATACTACAATTTACAAAGAACTAAAATAATCAAACTGCCTCCAAATAAAAGCCCCAACAAAAATGGGCAACTGAAATGAATAGATACTTTTCAGAAGAAGTAAAAAAAGGCCAATAAATACATGAAAAATACTCAGCATCTCCAGCCATTAGAGAAACATAAATTAAAACAACACAGAGTCCATTTTACTCCAGAAAGAATGGCTACATCAAGAAATAAAACAGAACAAAAAGCCAGAGAGGCCACACACCCTTCTACATTGTTGGTGGGAATACAAACTGATAACACTACTATGGAAATCAGCAGGAAGATTCCTCAAAAAACTAAATTCCATTCAACCCAGTTGTTCCCTTTCTAGGTATCTTCCCAAAAAGAGTTAAAGACATCATGTCACAGTGATACATGCATGCCCATGTTTATACAGCACGACCTATAATAACTAAATCTTGGAAGTGGCCTGTATGTCTATCGACGGATGAATGAATAAAGAAAATGTGGTATTTGCACACAACGGAGTACTACTCTACCACAAAGAATGATAAACTCAAGTCATTTGTAGAACAAATGCACATTGAGACCATAATGTTAAGTGAAATAAATGAGACACGCAAGCTTAACTATCACGTAGCTTCCTTGTATAAGAAACTCAAAGTATAAATAATTTTTAAAAATAAATGAAAAAAAAATAGAAAACAAAGAAGATCTTTTGCAAATGGAAAGGAAATCTATAGAAGGGGGAAGGAAGGGAAGAGAAGGGAAATAAAAAGAATTAAGATATGTTAAGTACATATACCTACTCCCTAAGATGGATGTAAATACTATGTACTGCAAACAGGGACTAGTAAAAACAGTTTTTAAAGATATGTACAAGAAAAATAAATCCATTATTTATGTCCTGTAAAAAATATCAAATTTTGAATCTTGAAAATATCCTATTCTAGGTCCCTCTGGGTCTCTGTACAATTAAGCTTCCAAAGTAGTTGCACAAATTGTCTACTGATGTGAAGGTGCAAAGCTTTGCCGCTCACAGGTTGCCCTAGATGCTTGAGCAACCCTCTTGGACCCTGGCTTCAGCCGTAACTAGTCTCCTTTTTCATCACAGTCCAATTAGAAGGGAGGCTATACTGCAGCTCTGGCTTCTCTCCCCTGGGGTTTCCTTACCCGGGCCATTACAGTAATGAGTCACGTGGTCTTCCCTTAGGTGATGGTCAGTGGTAAAAAAAAAAAACAAACAAAAAAAAACACAGTCAGTGAATCTTTAGAGGAATTACTACAAGCACCTTTAAAAACCAGTGAAGGGACACAGGCCGCCATTTAGAAACACACTAGTAAGTTATTCGATTAATTTGTGCATACGTCTATATCCTACAAAACTGCATTCTCAAACTTTTGCGGAGCTTAAAATACCTACCTCACCCTCCCTCCCATCACAAATCACTAAGAAGAGGCTATAGGAAGAAACACCTGTCAAGTAATGTCTTAAAGAACCCTGTCCACTCTAAATTTAGTACATTTTCTTTGTAAACCTGGGCTTAATCTCAGATTAAACACAACAAATGGTAGCTAAATAGACTGCCTCTTCAAATCTGTTTGCTTTACCACAGATGAGCAAGCCAAGGCTTTTAAAATTTGCAGTTCAGAAATATCTCTTTACAAGCCAGGAATGGAAGACCAAACATTGCCCTAAACAGACGTTCTGTAATTAGAGGATTTTAGGTTTGGAGTCACTTCACTTAATCTTTGTATGACCTAGAATTCAACTCAGAAGATTAAAAGAACAGCATTTCAGTTCTATTCATGAAAATTAAGGACTCAGCTGGCATCAATAAAGCTGAGAAAAAAAATAAGCTGTTAGGCAAAGCAGCATAATCCTTACTCCAATGCAAGTAAAAATAATCAGTTATATATTATTTCTGTTATACTAAGTAATACAGTTGTTTCTAGATTTTTAAAGGACAACACAACATCACCAAGGTGAATTACTCCACATTAGGATCCCACTGTTGAAGTAACCCCAGAAGCTTATCAGATCGAAATAAAAGATTGATGATGATTCTGAGTTTAAAATTTAATGTCTAAGCTACCTACTAAATTTTACATTACAGAATGTCGACTGTACCATAAATCAATAAATCAATTATGTTCTCTCATGAGTTGGATAAAAGTTATTTACATTTGATTGTTTTTCCAGATAGCATTATTTATTTCTTTCACCATCATTTGTCAAAATTTTCTTTTTGAAGGATTTAATGGATAAATATCTAATACATGGTATATCAAATATCTGATGCTGCTAAAATGTCCCTTTTTCTATAAACTTCTCATAGATATGATCATTTATATCCTAAATATGGCATACTAGACTTGAAGAGACAAAATAATCGAATAATCTTATATACTCAAGTTCAAGGAAACCATTCTCAACTTTTAATTATGTTGAAACTGAACCTCTTCCTGGAAATGAGTGTCAAAGGAAGCTTCCGTATGCTGTGAGGAAACACTTGATATACTAATCATATGAAGCTTCTTTGCAGATAAATGTTTAGTGTCTGTTTATCCAACACCTTAGTTACTGTGTAAGTCTTTTCCCAAAGCCAAGTTACCAATTCACAGGAGCCTTCTCTTTGGCTAAGCCCATCTCTCAAGTGAGTTAAAAGCTTCAAGAGAAAGTAAATGACCTCTTATGGGTTTGAAATGGACTGTGAGATTACAACCTGTGAAATGTCACTCCACAGCCAGAGTTGGCAGTGTCGATTTTTGCCTACACTCTGTCATCAGTGTTCCCACTGATCTCCTCATTCCCCATCTCCAAGAGGGGAAAAAAAACTTACTAAAAAATGCGAACATTCGAGACCAGCCTGGGCTACAAAGTGAGCGCAGGGACAGCCTGAACTACATAGTGAGACCCCTGTCTCAAAAGACCAAAAATAAATAAATAAATAAATAAATAAATACATAAAGCAAATGTAAATGCTATATGCCTATGCCTCCAATTTCATTTTCATAAAATTATGAAATCAAGATTCACTTGGTTATATTTTGAGTCAAGAAACAAAATACACCAGTATAGGAAAAAGTCTCAAACACTACCATAAGTAATTATTTCAGACACATTGCAGAATAAATTCTAATAACATAATCAGTTTATTAACTCAGAATTAGAATTAGAAAGACAAAATACCAGGTGTTGGAGACTGATCAGACCCTTGGATATCTGTCAGGGGTGGGGGTTTGATGAGGACCAAAAAAAAAAAAAAAGCACAAAATTTCAAACTACAGAGAGAAGCGACCTGCCTCTAGTGAACAAGTCTGTCAACCTCACAGTCAACTCACTTTTATAGCCAGCAAGAAGCAAAGGGGGATGGGGCCATGCATCATTTGTGACACAGTTGAAGGGGATTTTGAAAACTAAGGAACAGGTGAAACTTCAAAAGAGGTAAAGGTGAAAAGGGGAGCAATCCCTTCTCCACACCTGGATGCCTGTACAAGTTAATAGGGAAATAACTTTCTGTTGTCCTCAGTAGATGTTATCTTGCCCTGGGAGCACTGTGGTCAGTATCTTGGGCCCCACCAACCCTTGGTCCCCAACATCCAGGCCAAGAGTACAAGAATACTTCATTTTCTTTTCATAGATTGGAGTATATTTTAATCATTAGGGAGAAACCCTTTATCTCATGTCTAAGGTGACTGAAATTAATGTCATATGTACATCGGGTTAACTAGGAAGAACATTCTAAAGAGTAATAATAATTTACATTCAAGATTAACATACAAACAGCAACAGTCAACTACATTCAATTTCTGAAATCAAGAACTTCAAACATGTTTTCTGCTTTTCCATCAGCTAGTAATTATGATTATTGTATTTACATTTTTTCTAGTTTCAAATGTAAGCTTTTTTCCTTTTTTCCAGGTCACTTGCACCATTCTCTCCTCTATAAAATCTGACATGTAGGAAAAAGCAAATATGCAATACCCACTTAAAATAAGATTTAAAAAATTACAAAAGATATAAACACTTGTATGCAAGTCAAATATTACAAAAATGGATAAAAAAAGTTATTAATTCTCCTTCCTTTCCTCCAGTCCCACACCCTTTAGAACCCTAATCTTAATATTTCAGTGTATCATACATTCTCTGCATCAAATACATTTGTATACGTTTATCCAAACATAAATGCATAATTATAAGGATTCCACTTTTATTAAGTCAGAATCAAATCATCCACATTGTTTTACATATTAATCAGGGCTCTTTTTGTTACAAGCAACAGAAAGACATAGTAGTTAATAAAAGGTAATTTATTGGTTCATGTACTCGGAAAGGCTTCAAGAATGGCTGAATGGAGGAACATAAATTAGCGCCTGTTTCTCTCCATATTGGTTCATTCTTAGGGAAGTGCCCCCCCCCCACCTTTTTTGAGTCATACTATAAACACTAGCACAATAACATCTTTATGTTCCCCAGTTCATTTATTTCCATAGTACAGATTTACCAAAGTGCAAACATAAGATCAAAAGATAAACATATGTCCTAATATTTGTCAATTGATTATGCTTCAGATCTGCAGTAGTTTGTGCTTTCGTCATTTATAGAATAAGATTGGTTTCCTCAGATCCTTAACAATACTTATGTTAGTATAACCTCTTCAGTTCTTGAAAATCTCAAGAGTGAAAAATGACATCACACCTATAAAGAGAAAAAACAAGAAATCTGTGCACATGAAAAAACATTTTAAATCTGTATGTAAATAAAAAGACAACTTTAAAATATTTGATGATCAGAACCAAATTGGAAAACACTTGTCACAGATAAAACAAATGAAGATAGCAGTTTCCTATTGTATGTTTTATTTTCAAATTAATTTTTCACATTTTTATTGACCACTTGTTTTTCTTCTTTTCATTTACCTCCCAAGGTGTTTTGGCTATTTTTAATTAATTGTTGATATTTTTCACCAATTTAAATTTTTTCATGTATTAAAAATAATTACCCAATTTTGTCCACTCTTTTCTGTAGGCAATATATTTATTCTTACACAAAATCATTCACTTTTAATTGGTTGATATTGAATTATCTTGACATACTTTCTTAAAATCAAATTATCCTTGCATGTGATCACAGGGCATTACTCTCTCAATCCATTTTATATTTAGTTTCCGCATATATATATATATATATATATACATCTATATTCCATATACATTTCAAATATATATATATTCCAGATACATATATATATATATTCAGAAATAGACATATATTGTTTATACATTTGACAGGTTAATTGATTGACTGATGGATTGTAGTGCTGAGGATTAAGTCCAGGGCCTCACACGTGTTAGGCAAGTGCTCTACCACTGAGTTACATCCCCAGAGGTATACATTTTATTTTTTAAGCTTTTTTCCTATGTATATACACTTATAAAAATTCTTAAAAGTAATCATGAACTTGTGCATTTTTGTTCCTCTTTTTTCTTTGCTATATTCTACCTTCCTTCCCCTCATCACTACATTGTTTTCTTTTTTGCACCCTCTTCCTAACCTCCATGCCCACATATGTCATATTAACTTTAAATATCCTTCTAAGTTTTTACTTCAAGCTAATACAACTTTATACAAAGTATAAATTGTGCATATGGTTTTTAGTTTGTCCTCTTAGGGAAGAGTAGCTCTAAATTTAGAGATTTTTCCCCTCAGTTCTAGAAGCTGACATACATACACACACACACACACACACACACACACCCCAATTCAAGAAACACAGAGCCTTCATTCAAAAACACTAAGCTGGAATGCAAATGCAGCTCCATGATAGAGCACTCGCAAGTGCTAGGGTCCTGCATTCAATCCCCAACACCACAAAATGGAAAAAGAAACCTTAAACATAATTAGGAAACAAGCATCATGAGCAAGAACCTGCAGAAAGACTGGACATCAGTAAAGGCTTCCAAAGATTAAATATTGGATCTATAGACACAAAGTATAAAATAACTATATTGAAAATTTTAGAGAAATCTGAGACAACTTTAAAATACAGGCAGGAAATGAGAAATCATTTTAAAATGTTAAAGAAATTTAAAGAACTAATTAAAACACAAGAATGAAAAAATACAATGATGCAACTCAATAATCAATGAAAGATCTCCATTTCTGGCAATACAGTGACCAAGACATACTAGTCTACTCTCCCACTGAAAATAACTAAAAATGCTGGGTAAATTAGAGTTAGAACTAACAAGATAGTGAGAAACAACCAAACCAGATTCTAAGTGTTACATGCAAACATGGAGAAATAAGCATCACAATGAAGCCGGTATTATGAATAAGATAATTTCAAGATAATTTCTAAATATACTCTTACCTTGTATGGGAATTTTGCCTCACAGGAGCATTTCTTGGGGACACTGTGAACAAGACTTCTACACTAAATGGCTGCCCCTATGCAATGCGGATGCTCAGCCAGTGGGCTAGTCCAGACAGAGGCTAACTGGGAGGGAGCCTTCCTGCGCCTCTCAGAATTACATTTGTTCCTTTAAATTCTTAACACCAGAAAACCGATCCTGCTGGGTTTGTAAACCCTTATCTAATAGTATCCAAGTAGGACTGGCAGGAATTTGGAGAGCAAACAATACTTGGAAAGGGTAAGTTAGTCTTTTTTTTTTTTTTTTTTTTTTTTTTTTGCACCTTTCTTACTCACAATAAATAGAGAAATAGGGAGAGCATGATGGTTGCCTTTTTCATTCCAGGAGAAGCCAGGCTAGTGAGCTCAGTTCCATTCTGCAGCCCTCTGCACCTGCCATCATCACGCGACCATTTCCTGCCATAAGCAACAGTGGGTGCACTGGGTTACATTCAATTATGCACATACAATGCTCTAGCAATCTGTTGTTGCTCAGACCACTTGAACACTTACTGCCAGTGTCCCTGTGTCAGTTAAGTGCCTCTGTGCTCAGTAACAGAAGTCCAATTCAGATGGGCTGGACAATAAAAGGAAACAGTTTGGCTAATGGTGCTATTGAGGGTTCTCCATTTAAGCATCGAAAATTGATGCTGACTTATTTAGGTCATAACAAATTTGTTGAAAGAATATTGGGTGTTCAGTGTGAGCCAGAAAAGACCACAGCCCAAATCAGGTCATAGAACCAGCCTGGCAAAGACAGTGCTGCTGGTGGTAAGGTATCACCTTCTGTCCCTCCCTGGATACAGGGTCCCAAAGACTTCTGGAAAAACACAACTTCTGCCACTGCAGGTGCCTCACTACCTTGTCTTCTTGCTCAGGATTCACAGTACCCTGCAAGTGAGTCCAATGGCCAAGGACAGAAAGAATGCTTGTCCCCCAGTGGGGTAGCTGCTGGGACTGTGACCATTTGGCCCTGGCCATTTCTATGCCAAAGACAGTTCTGCCCCCAGTAACGTGTGTGTGGTGGGGATGTCCCCAGACTTGGCAAGGTGTTCAGAAGCAGGTCCAGATCCCAAGGGTCCACGCCATAGTCATTCAAAAGGTGAGAATATCTGTGTCCCAGAAGTTCCATAAAAGTCCTGAGTTTCTGCTGCCTGGGTTTCCATGTCCAATTCCTGTACCACAGAAATTCTATGGGTTTCTGGAACCCGTCACTTTAGCCTAGAGGCTGGGGTTGCTCTGACTTAGGCCAATTAGAGATCATCATCAGAGCTCAAGTGGGCACGATCCCACTTAATCCCACATAAATAACATGGCTTTTGCAAAATGAGTTGAAATTTAAGGAATGTTGTAGAGCAAGTATCATCCCTCCATTCTCCTGGATCTTTCAGAACTTATATTTAATGCCTCTTATTAGTTTTTTTTAAAAAATATATCCCCTGGTTACTTCCCCAAATAGTCTATATACTGCACAGAAAGAAAGGATAAGTTTACCTTAGTATTCCTTTAGTGCTTAACACACGATAGGCACTCCATAAATAATAAAAGATTGGTTCTCCATTGTGCCATTATCAGTGATCAATTAATCAATATCACTAAAGTAAAATTAAAGTGGAAATATTTAAATTACTTGGATTTCATCAGTTTCAGTTTTTCATAGAATCTCTTTAAGTTGCACACAAAATAAGAATATTTGTTTTTCACATGATGAGAACCACAGAAACTCCTGTTAAAGGGTTTTGAACAACTTGGGGAACAACCCTCAATTAAATTAAAGCATCGTCCTTTTTTTTCTCTAAGGGCCCTAAAATTATAAATAAAAGTCTGGTTTATGAGATGTGTATTTATTGTATTGCCTTTAGTTTTACATTGTTAATTACTTTTTTCATTATTCTTTTCTTCCTACCACAATCTGCCAGTAAAATTAATATAACTGGTTGTTAGATGAGACACATTTCTTCAAAAACGTGCCTTCCCCAAGGCCAAAACTAATCCCCTTTGTGTGAACTGATATAATAATATGCTTTATAATTATTATTCTCACTCTACTAACTATTCAGTAATTCTAGCTGCAAGACAGTACTTTAAACATAGAATTTGTGTAACTCTTATCATTTGCAGATGAACACTCTAAGGAACTTGCTTTTGTAGTGTTTTGAACATCTATTGGGAGTTAAATAGGGAACTAGCTTAAATAACTAACTTGGAAATTTGACGAAAGCAAAACTTTGTGGATTGAATCTATTTTATAAGTAGTCTGTGGTCAATTTAAAAAACAATGAAGTTCTCCTTAAACTTCCAGGGATCTGAGTTAGGAAAGAAGCTCTGCGCCTACAAGACTAGGTGATAATACCAAGGAAGTTGGACCTGCTGCCTTAATTTTACTCTATTGATGTGCTGGAGCCACGGATTTAGCTCAGTGGCATAGCACCTGTCTGGCAAGCATGAGAGTTCGATTCCTGGTAGAAATAAAAGGTTGACGTGGTGGAATGTAGTGATGGATCCAGTCTCTCATGCCTTGTGTTCATTCTCTTTGCAATGTGACTTCACACTTCATCCTCATTACAGTGAGTCTGAAGCCTTCCTTAGCCCTCTGGCTTGTTTTGACCAGCAGCACAAGGCAGTAGTGAAAATATGCCAGTACCAAGCCCAGGCCACAAAAGACTTGATTCTCAACCCCAAGACTCTCAAGATTAGAGACAGAGATAGAGATGATAGTGATAGAGAGATAGATATCTCTCTTTATATATGTATTTAATTGTCATATGTCCCTGAGATTTTGTGGACTGATGTTCATAGAAATATTTAGTTGATACAATGTGCTTATTTTAAAATTGTTTTTATGAGTTCTTTTAGGATTAATCTGATTTATTTAAGGGATAAAAATCGAAACATCAGCGACATGGCAAAATAGAAGCATTCTAATATACCGCCACCCCCCACTAGAATCATCCATTTTGACAATTACCCAAAACACACAGGCCCCACAGTCATCTCATATCTGTTAGGATGTTGCCACAAATTTGGATCTGAAATGTCTTCCAGAGGCTGATGTGTTACAGGCTTAACTCTCAGCTTGGCACTATTGGGAATGGTAGAAATTTAAGAGGTGGGCCCTGGTAAGACATGGCACGCACCAATGGCACGCACACCGTGGCAGGCTATTTGTATCATTGAAAGCTCTAAAAGGTTCGCCGTTGCTGCTTTAGGTTCTGAGACTCTACTGCCAATGGAATAAAATAAAAAATTTTAATATTTGGTTCCAGAATCTCATTGCACTCTTAAAAAAATATTAAGGTGCCCCAAAAAGCCTTTTTTTTTTTTTTTTTTGGTGAATTACACCTAGTGATATTCAGTAAATTACAAAATCAAAACTGAGAGATTTTAAATCTCTGGTCACTGCAAGTGTCCCTTAAATGGGACAGTGGGGAACAGTAGGGAAATTTCTCGAAAAATTATAAATGAAACTGCCATATGATTTCTTCCGGGTGTGTCTCCAAAGGAAATGAAATTAAAATCTCAAAAGGATACCTGCACTCTTATGTTCTTTGTGGAAATAGTAGACAAAATACGGAAACAATGTAAGCATCCATTGAAGATGAATGGAGAAAGAAAATGCAATAAACATTGCACACAGGAACATTATTCAGCCTTTAAAAATGAAGAAATTTTGTCATTTTCCACAATATGGTTGAATTTGGAGGACAGTATCTTAAATGAAATAAGCTAGATACAAAAAAGACAAATACTGCATGATTGTACTTACACGTGGAACCAAAAAACTAGACTTCATAGAAGCAGGTAGAAGAGTGGTTACTAGGAGCGGGTGAGGATTGGGGGAAGTAGAAGGTGTTAGTCAAAGGACATGAAATTCTAACTATATGGTGAATAAATTCTGGAGACTAAATACACAGCCTGGTGACTTAGTTAATAAAAGATATTGTATGCCTGAAATGTGCTAAGAGAATAGATCTCCTGTGTTCTTATCAAGGATAACATGGTGGCTATGTTAGTGAACTGGATTGCTTTAACCATTTCACAGTGTTTGCATCCATTAAAAGAGAGAGAAACAGGGAAGGCAATGTGATCAAAGCACATTACATGTAAGAAGCATATATAAAAATGTCATAATGAAATCCACTATCTTGCTGGGGGTATAGTTCAGCAGCATAGTGTCTGCCTGGCAAGAGCAAAGTCCTGAATTAAATTCCCAGTACAAAAAAAAAATCCACTATCTTGTATGATTATTATGTAGTAATAGCTATAATAAAAATTCAAAATTTTTAAATACATTGTATGCCTTAAATATATATAATTTTATCAATTATACCTCAATAGAGCTGGGGGAAATATGAAGGCAAAACAAAGACATTCTTATAAATAAGTAAGTAAATCAGTTCTGCTCATAAAAGTCAAGTCTTAAGGTCAGTGGTAGCAAACCAATGGCACGCACACTGTGGCAGGCTATTTGTATCATTGAAAGCTCTAAAAGGTTCGCCGTTGCTGCTTTAGGTTCTGAGACTCTACTGCCAATGGAATAAAATAAAAAATTTTAATATTTGGTCCCAGAATCTCATTGCACTCTTAAAAAAATATTAGGGTGCCCCAAAAATTTTTTGGTGAATTACACCTAGTGATATTCAGTAAATTACAAAATCAAAACTGAGAGATTTTAAATTTTCATTTATTAATTCATTAAAGTAGCAATAATCTCATCATTATACATGACACATTTTATGAAAAAAATGTATTTTCCAAAACAAAAAATATGTAATATGTAATAAGAAGGTAGCATTGCTGTGTATCTTTATGAGTTAATGTTCAGCCTATTAGAAGACAGCTAGATTTATACATTTGCTTTTAATTTAAATTTGTCTCTGTGCCATTTACTTTTGAAGCAGATAAAAATATTTGAACTCATACAAATATGCAGAAAATGGAAGAGTATTTTAATATTTTTTTCAGAAAATTGAAGATACATATTCTTTTGTGATACTTCACTCCAATTTCACAGATGGTGGCTTCCTAGAGGTTAGTTGCACTACAGAAGCAGAAAGCATGTTGACTAACATCTGTACTTTGTTACGGTAGAACCCAGTGACCTATCTTCAGTTTGTCTTTTTTTTTTTTTTTTTTTTTTTTTTCTTTTTGAGACAGGGTCTCACTATGCAGTTCATGTTGGCCTTGAACTCACTTTGTAGCCCAGGCTGGTCTCAAACTCACAATGATCCTCCTGCCTCAGCCTCCCAAGTGCTGGGATTACAGGCGTGCACCACCACGCCCGGTCCAAGATCCTTTTAGGAGAATCAAGAGGTCAAATGTATAAAAGGTACCATAGCTTCAGCTATAGTCTGCTTCATCAGGCTGCCAGCTCTTTCATAACTGTGTCTCATGAGACACAAATAGATTAAGAACATTATCCGCAGAGTCATTTATTACATGAACATAAGCTGTACTCACTTTTTTTCCTAATCCTTGATCTTTAAATAAAAGAAACCAAGGAACACAATGAACCGCGTTCTCAGCTGTGTTTCTGTAGAAATGTTACAGTTGAGTGGGCCAAAAATAGTCCAGGTTCTTTTGTCTGATAGGGAAAGAATTGCCGAGTGTCTACCCATAGTAGGTAGTAAGGAGCTACGTTTATTGAATATGGCAGGACGGTAGCAGGAACAGGGAGAAGGGCCAAGGGAAAGAGGGTGAAAGAAGAAAGAACTCGAGGGCAAAAAAGAAAAAAAAAGGACTCAAGTGTGAAAGGAAAAAAGGCCTGGATAACTCAGGCTTCCGCTATTTACAGGGTCAGACACTGCTGATCCAAAGTGCCTCCAACTGTCCTCTGATGTCAGCAATCTGCACGACCTCCTTAGAGCCCAGATAATCATTAGGGTGGTCCCAAATTTAAACCAGGGTAATTGTTAGGGTGGTGTGGCGTTTACAGTTGAACGATCCATCGGAGGGGAATGACTGAGCTCCTTTGTTTCTAACTGTCCTAGAAAGAGTGGCTATTTCTTGTATCCCTCTTAACAATGCTGACACTGAACTGAAGCTTGGGATATGGGGATAAGACATTAAAAGGTCCTCCTGCATGGGGCATTCACAGTCTTACAGTCAGGGAGACGGACAAAACACAAGTAAATGAATAAACAAAGATGATCATTTCAGGTAGTGATTAGCATTCTATTTTATTTTTTTGTTTTGATTTGGTTTTTGTTGTTGCTTTGTTTTTTTTGCGACAGGGTCTTGCTATATAGTGCAGGCTGGCTTTGAACTCACTTAGGTAGCCTAGGCTGGCCTTAAACTCACAGCCATCCTCCTGCTGTCAACTTCCAGAGTGCTGGGCTTATAGGTGTGCACCACCATACCTGACTTGGTTTGTTTTTTAGGGACAGGGTCTCACTATGTAATTCAGGCTGGCCTCAAACCCAAGGCAAGCCTCCTGCCTCAACCTCCCAAATGCTGGAATTATAGGTGTGGGCCCAGTGTGATCACCATTCTGAAGAATATAAGGACACACACACACACACACACAAAATTCAGAAGTAAGAGGGAAGAACATAAATTTGCAGAACGGAGCAAATCAAGGGAAAGACTGAAGAAACAAAAGACACTCTGGGTATAGAGAAGGGGGTAGCCATGACCTGTGTGGGCAAAGCTGAGGAAGTCACCGCTGTGTACAGTGGGGGTGGAGCAGCAGGCTGTTTTCTCTCTCTCAGATCCTCGGCTGGCATTACTGTGAGGCAAAACCCCTGCTAGACAATGGTGGTGGCGTAATACCAAGGCAGTGCCAGAGCCTGGCTAAGGTCAGCAACACATAACTACGGGGACATCTGGATCCCAAACCATGTGACCTCCATCCCTTCCATAGCCTGAAGGTGGAAGGTCACTGAGCACAGCGAAACAGTCTAGGTAAGGGGCAGGGCAGGGCCAGTGACTTCCCGGGGGCCACTCGTGTGAAGCATATGGAGATGGGCTGAGGGGTCAGAAGTCCGGGCTGTGGCACCGTGGGGTTCTATACCCATCCAGAAAGACTCCTTTGTAAGGGTAAAGCCCAGCTCTGCCACTCGCTAACCACCTTGGGCAAGAGCTAAACCATTCTGTGCCTCAGTTTCTTCATCTGCAAAATGAGGACAACGATTAACACTTATCTCATGGGCTATTGTGAGCAATGAGTAAATTAATATATGAAAAGTGCTTAGAATATGTCTATGTAAATATGACCCAGTCACCTCTCCTCTGGGTGTGCATCCAGTCTATTCTCGCACAGGCAGAATCCAGGAGCTGGATGCCACAAATGTATACACGTATGTAGCAAGTAAATCTTTACAACCCTGTGTGGAATGCAATGCCTAATAACTAGAAAAAGGTCTGTGGCATGATGCTATATATGAAAATCTAAAACACTTCACAAACCAAATGATACCTATAGATGAGAATATGTTTATATTCAAGGATATGTATCTATGTCTCACAAGTGGAAATGGAGAAAACAGAAATGGAAATCAGGAATGAATAGGACAAATAGCCATAAAACAAAGGTAATAATATAGTAGGAACAGAAGTATGTGATTGATTTAATACATTTCACATGAAGCCTACAAAAATAGAGAATGGAAGGAGAAAGGGAAGGAGCAAGGTAACTTGCTAGATAATGTCTGGGCTTCGGGGTGTGGTCAACACTACATAGGGTGGTTAGGGCAGGTTTCCCTGAAAGCTGAAGGCTGAGCCATGTGGCAGTCTGGGGTGGGCATTACAGGCAGAAGGAACAGCATGTGCTAAGACCCTGAAACAGAAACATGGAATATTTGAGGAACAGGAAAAAAAAAAAAAACTTCATTCCCACAGGTGTAGAAGAAGCCAATTCCCAACCCTGGGCAGGGAGAGACTTCCCAAGTGCGGGCCTGGATACCAAGTCCTCCGGGATGGGTGTGGCAGGGTTTTTGATGGCACCTGTTCAAACTGAGTCCTGTTTACCTCTGCTGCCTCAACTTTTCCTGGGCTCCTGGCTGGGACCCATTCTCCACCATAACCTGCAACATTTATTTAGCCTCTCCTCTTCTTCTGCCCTCTTTCCACTCCTGGAGACCACACATTTCTTGGTTTCCTACAAAAGAGCATTTGGTATATCAAAAATATGGACCGCAGGTTTTCCTGCTGTTCTGGGGGATTTGGTCTCTCATCACTGCCAAACACAAATCAAACAAACAAACATAACAAGCTGTTTTTCTTGAACAGGAAATCCTTGAGACCAAGGTCCTAGTCTATCTCGATTTCCACCTAGCCTCATTCTTAGAAAAATGTGAGATATAAAGTATGTGTCCCAGCCGGGCATGGTGGCACATGCCTGTAATCCCAGCCCTTGGGAGGCTGAGGCAGGAGGATCGTTGGGAGTTCAAGACCAGCCTGGGTTACAAAGTGAGCTCAAGGCTAGCCTGAACTGCACAGTGAGACCCTGTCTCAAAAAAAAAAAAAAAAAAAGGATTAAAGTATGTGTCCCATAAAATGGGTAGAATGGACACACACACACACACACACACACACTTAAAATGACAAAAAAGAAGTCATATCCTGCTTTCTATGGCAAAAGCTCCAACTAGAATTTGTCTTTCTCAAGATAAGCATAAATGTAGATTTGTTCAGTACCAAATTTTTCCTCACTGGGACTATATAGGCTTATAATAATATGTATTGAGCAGCATGTATCCAGACCCTGAATTATCCCATTGAAAGCCCACAACAGAGGCTGAGGGCGTAGCCTGCCTAACATTTACAAGTCCCTGGGTTTAATCCACAGCAACTTTTTGTGGGGTGTAGGATTTGAGACAAGGTCTCACTATGTAGTGCAGACTGGCTTTAAACTCATTATGTAACCCAGGCTGGCCTGGAACTCATAGTGATCCTCCTGCCTCAGTCTCCCAAGTGGGATTACAGATGTGCACCACCATACCTGGTTTAATCCCCAGTAACTTTCAAATGATGACTAGAGCTGGGTTTTTCATCTCAGATCACTAAAAAATGATTTGATGAACTTCTACTAGGCATTTTTACAAAATAAAATAAATTGAAGTTATACCTGATATGCCTACTAGTCTTCTTTTTATTTTCTAGACTAATCCTTTATGCAGTCATGTGGGGCATAACATTTCAGTCAATTATGGAGCACATGTATGACAGTGGTCCAATAAAATTATAACAGCTGATCACTGGCCACGGTGGCACATGCCTGTAATCCCAGCACTCGGGAGGCTGAGGGAGGAAGATTGTTGAGTGTCTGAGGCCAGCCTGAGCTGCATAGTGAGATCCTGCCTAAAAAACAAGATTATAACAGCTGAAAAATTCCTGTCACATAGTGAAGCAACCGTCATAATGCCACAGCACAATGCACTGCTCAAGTATTTGTGGTGATGCTGGTGCAAACAAATCTACTGTGTTGTCAGTTGCATAAAAGTATAGCACCTACAATGATGTACAGTACATAATATTTGACAGTAAATGGCTGTTACTGGTTTTATGTATTTACTACTCTATTCTTTCATCATTATTTTAGTGTGTACTCCTACTTATTAAAATAAAAAGCTTACCATGAAACAGTGTGCCATGTTTTAGGACAATAGCAGCTTCATGCATCTTTTTTTCCCCATACCTCCTGATTTCATCAAGAGACCACGTGGAGCAATTGACTGTCCTATTCCATCTAGGTTTGTGTGAGGATGCCCATCGGTGACATTTGCACAATGAAACTGGCTCACAATACTTTTGTCATGGATACAGGATTGTACTTAGATGCTTTTTTAAGGCTTTTTAAAGCTTTTTACAATATTATAACTTTTCCAAATAGACTGTTTACAACAGTTTGCAAATAAGTAGCAGAAAAAGAACAGAACTGAAATCTTGTAATTCCTAAGCTATTCTCCACACAGAGACTTGTTTTAATTCTAGTTTCCAGCTCCACGATTCCTTTTTTCTCTATTTTTTCTTCTCCTTTGTACTAATGGTTTGTTTTTTGTGACCATAAACACTGTTTGAGCATTGTGACAATTTTGTGTAAACACTTTTTATCTGAGTCTGAGTTCTCAGAAATTATAGTCTGAGGCAAAATTTACATTCAAAGCTTTAGTAGAAGGGTGTAAACTGGAAGCAACAAAAGTGAAAGAGTACAAGTACACAGGGCGCGGAAAGGGGAGAACAGTAAAGGTGCTTTATTAAGGAGCTGGTTTCTGCGTCACTAGAAAGTGCAATTGCTTACCAGGTCATGTGAAAGTTTCCAGAGAGGCTGATATGGGTATGGTCCTGTGTCCCCCCACCAAAGCCTCATGTAATCATAGACAGGGCTGAGTCTGGCATTGATGATTGGTTTGTTGTCTGGTGCTGGGATTGGTGGTGTGAGTGTTGCACCCTCCCAGGGGTAGAGCCGATATACAGTGGAAGGGCAAGAAGACAGCTTGTCTTTGCTATCTTGCTGGGTTTGTGCTTGCTGTTGAGGCAGCCATAAATGGCAGCCCTGCCACACCACACTGCCTTGGAGCCAACTGAGTATGGACTTAAACCTCCAAGAACTGTAAGAAATCAACCTTTCCTTCCCTAATTTTGGGTGTCAGGTGTTTTGTCTCAGCAATGAGAGAAAAGTAACTAAGACAGAGGCCACATGGAAACATTTATCAGAAGAATCCTTCCAGGGAGGGTTAGGGGAAGATCTGATCCATGGGTCCTCTTCCATCCTCTGCTGCTCAGTGGTTAAAATTACTTCCTCAGGAATTCACTTCTGGCTTAGTTACTTGGCCCCTCTGGGCAGCCATGGGGGAAGCAGCAGGTGTGTGGGCCATGGTGAGTACTGATCACGGGCTGAGCCAGTGAGCAGACACAAATCAGGGATTTCTTTCCCACCTGCAGCCTCCCAGGTCCTATCAAGTCAGTGTGCCCTCGGTGCTTCCCCTGTGTCTTGGATCTGGTGACAGGGAGAATCCAGGGCAGGGGAAGAGGCCAGCAGTATGAGACATGAGATAGTGAGACCCTGAGCCATGCCATGAGTGAGAGCACTAGCAGTTGACAACAGACCCAGCTGGCTGTGCAGGGCAAACATTGCAACCACATGGCTTCTGTCATGACAGATGTCCAGGAGCTTCTCTCAGCTTTTCTGAGAAGGTGGTCTTCCTGGAAGGCCATGATAGCGCTGAGTCATGAGCAGGACCAGTAAACTAACTGTGAGAACATCCCCATGTGTGTCTCCTGGTGCACACGCTGGAGGCTTCTCTTGGTGTGCATGGAGACATGCACAGATGGCTGGAGAGTTGAGCATGCCCATGTTCAGCCTTGGATATCATCAGATTTTACTCCTAAATAATAGCTTCAATGATGGCTGGCTATTCACTGAGTCTGATTCTTTTCCATTTTTAATAAATCACATCTAAAACACATCTGTCAATCCATAAATTCAGCCTGGGGAAGAAAAATCTTCAAATAGACCTACCACAATTTCCTCCTTATTAAACTGGAAATAGACATCTCTTGCCAAGCTCATGGGGAAACAAAAGATAAGAATGAAATGTTTCCTATGATGTATTTGAACTAGAAGAGAGAAGCTATTTAAATCCACATTCATGTTAAAATCAGAATTTCCCATAGTTTCCAGGAGAGGGCACAAATTCATCTTATATTAGTTCTTACGGCTCTTCACCGCCTCCCTAACTTCACCCCACAGGCACACACATACGCATCCTTAACTCCCACTTTGCATCCACACAATAGATAAACAGCTATTTTCAGAGAAGCAAGTTTGGGCAGATGCCTCACTCTATTTCAAGATCCCAAGTATCCACTGGGGCTTTCTGAGGTTGCCACATAAGGACCATGTCTGCTAGACCCAAAGGCTTCCTGCTTCACTTTAATAGTTCCAGTATTGTTTGCCCTCATGTCCTGTGGCTTGGTACACCGAAGGAATGATAGATGTGGTCACAGAGAATAAGGAAGTACATTGTCCAGAGAGATTTTTAAAGCATTAATAGAACAGGCCAGGCATGGTGGCACACACCTGTAATCCCAGCACTTAGGAGGCTGAGGCAGGAGGATCACCTTGAGTTCAAGGCCAGGAGACTCTCAAAAAAAAAAAAAAAAAAAAAAAAAGAGAGTCTAAAAAAAAAAAAAAAAAGTAAAACAGACTAAAATTTGGTCTGTTTTACCCCAGTCACACACTAGCAATTCTACATAATGGCAAATACTCTTCCTTTCCCAAATTATTTTGGGCCTAGGCTCTTAAGAAATGTGTCCAGGTTACTAATCAATTTTGTAATAAGTAAAATTAGCACATTGTATTGTTTATTCTTTCATGCAAGTTAACATGGAAAAGCCCTGATATAAATGGACTTGCTACATGTACTTGTCTGAAAGTAAAGTTCCCAGTGGTCCAGAATCATTCACATTTGATCTTACACGGGTTCATTTTGTGTCTTCAAATTGTATAGAGCTGTGCTTCTATTTTCAAGTTCTAGATTTGAAATAAATAATGGAAGAACAATGGTAGTGACAGACTTGAGCTACTTCAATTCTTATTCAATTTAATTCCCTCATAAAAAGTCAGTTGGAAGGTCTGGGGATTTAGCTCAGTGGCCTAAGCGCCTGCTTAGCAGGCATGAGGTTGTGAGTTCAATCCCTGGTACCAAAAAAAAAAAAAAAAAGTCACTTGGAGTTTTTGTTTACCACTAAAAGTTAAGAGAATGAAAGTGTGGACCATAGGAGTATGTGCATAGACACTGGGGGGGAGGGTTGGTAAATGCAAGTTTTAGCTCATATGTGAAACAGTTTGCTGTATTTGAATAATATCTTTAGAAATTGAAATTTATTCCTTTTCAATTTTTCTTAATTACTATTAAACTAATACTTCTGCAGCAGACTGACATGAAGGTATATGGGTATTTTCTTTCTTTAGAACAATAGTAAAGCTGGGTGTGGTGGCGCATGCCTTTAATCCCAGCACTTGGGAGGCTGTGGTAGGAGGAGCGTTGTGAGTTTGAGGCCAGCTTGGGCTACAACGCGAGTGCAAGGCCGGCCTGAACTACACAGTACGACCCTGCCTCAAAATACCAGGGCTGGGAGTTTGGCTCAGTGGCCTAAGTGCCTACCTGGCAAGCATGAGGTTGTGAGTTCGATCCCCGGTGCCGCAAAAAAAAAAAAAACAATAGTAATATGATTTAAAAGTACTAATCCATTACTTTCCCTCCTTTTTGATACTGTAACAATTATTTTACTTATTTTAATTGCCATGATTTTACATATTAAGTCCAGTAAAAGAAAACTCACTGTTCTTCTTTTCGGTCCATCATTATTATTCTCTCCATTCCATGATTATCACTAAACATAACGTATTGAGGAGGCAGGTGTTAAAAGGTGATCTGCCCCATCTGCAGGTACCCAAGGTACATTCTGCTTCTCAGAGCCCTGAGAATGCCTGGCTACTCACCTCATATGAAAGGATGGTAGACACCATGCCCTGCTGCTTGGTGTGAATTTAACTCTGAGGCTGAGGGAGAGATCATTAACCCCCATTTGCTTAAATCCTATTTTTTCACTCAAGAGATACAAACTTAACTCAAATCCCAACTCCATGGAAACTAGAATTTGTTTGCACAGTTCCCAAGTGGTCCATTAATAGATTTTTATTGGCTGAAAGAAGAAATGTGACAGTACTCTATGCATACTGGAGAACATGTGTGTTAATATTTCTACACATATTGTGCAAGTGCTCACAGAAGAAAATAGGAGCCTCAACAAGAACAGATATCATATCTTTTACTTTTTTTTTTTTTTTTTGCATATTCCTCTCTCCTGGTCCCCCACCTTCTCTCAGTACCAGAGACTACAGTTTCAGGTTGACAAGCCAACAGATTTATAAGAGCCAGATTTAAAGCTGTACTCTGAAGAAGTAAGAATGGCCAAGGAGCTAAAATTCAGTACAATCACATTTTGTGTTCTTTTCTTACCATATCAAGGTTTTATTTACTTATTTATTTTCTTTTTGGTTTTTATTTGTGGGGGAAGCAGAGGCAAGGAGAGATTTCTCATAAGGAATTAAAATGCTCAACTTATTAAAAGATATAACTGATACCCATCTTTACTAAATTTTAATAGCTTTTTTCTCATTCAGATAACTGATGCCCAGGAATGCAGTTAGTACCCAACACTATAATTACCATTACATTTTATTTTGTTTTATTTTATTTTATTTTAAAGAGAATAAAACCAAAGTACAACAGAATAGTCAATCAAAACAAAACAATGAAAGTGACACAGGACTTCAAAACAAAACAATAGGAAATCAATAATGGCTACCATAATGCCTCTTGTTATCTTTACAATAGCTGACCATACCATCAGACATAATAAAATCAAACTAAACAGAACAGAATAAAACCAATCAAAACAAAACAATGAAAGCAACAGCCATTATGTTTTAGATAAGAAAGGAGAGTATAAATCTTAAAGCACCTGAGCAGTTCACATAAAAGATTCTTTCAAAGTAATGTAGAATGCTAAGGACTCTAAAGATTACATAGTCCAGCTTCAGTTTGTAAATGCAGAAACCAGGGCTCACAAAGGAGAAGACTTATGGCCAAGGTCTCATTGTATAAGGTGCTGCTAGGCCTATAAACCAGCAATCCTGAGTTCCACCCACTTCTCTCATCCTAAACAACAGAGCTTCTGATTTTTAAACCAAAACTCTTGAACTGGAGGGACCTCCAAAATAAAAAAGTCTATGGAATTATTGCACGTTAACCATAAAGAGAATCGGATCCTGGGACTATTTCCTGTTGCTACCAATAGCAAGGCCAGATAGCAGTTAGAAATGTGTCCACCAAAACTAAGGGCCAAGAACATTTTTTAAAATGAAAATTGGGGAAAGAAAGCATAATTCATTTATACTGAACTTACATTAGCTGCAGGTAGGAGGGGCATGTTACCACAAAGTGGAGACAGTTTCAGGATAGAAAGACAATCTGTACTTAGAAGTACCTTTTGTCTCTGAATTGGCTGTTCTTCACTGTCCAGAAAGTTTCTATGTTTTCAGGACACAGTGGCACCTGGTGGTTCACTGTGATGGGATTTAAGTCAAGGTTTCAATGTACATTTAGGAATGTTGACTTGGCCTGAAGCTATTAGCTGATTAATTATTCCTTCCCTTCATCTACTGACCCTTGTAATGAAATATAACACATCCGGAGATTTAAAAAATCACAATGTGCTGGAATGGTGGCATATGCCTGTAATCCTAGCATTTGGGAGGCTGAGGCAGGAAGATTGCTGCACATTCAAATCTGGCCTGGGCTACATAGTGAGTTCAGGACCAACCTGAACTACAGAGCAAGAGCCTGTCTCAAAAAAAAAAAAATCGTCACAATTTACAAGAAAATGACTTCATATCTATCTGTTTCTTATACCAAATTGTTTGAAGTATTTTATATGTATGGCTGTTTATGGGTGATCATTGATTAAACAACGAAAAAGAGTGTTAAAAAGATCATTATCTTGGTAGATAACAATAAACTAATGGGGATTGGAAGATAACTTTAAGAATCATTTGTTAATACACATATATTTATATGAGAGAATGAATATTTACTAAATACCACAATGACACAATTATTCCCTGAAGAGACCATAGGATGAATAAATAACAGTACTCGCATTTACATAACCCTCACTATATGTCTATTTCTTCAGCAAGTGCTTTACTTTGAAATTGATCTGCTTTGGAAATTTGGTCATTATCTCTCTAATCTTGATTTATTCAAAGGTCAGATAAACTTGGTAACACGGAACTTTAGTATGCGTGATTCCATTTTGACTTCTAGTCCGGCCTATTGGAGGCTTAATCCAAAACAATGGCTTCGTGTAATTTTTATTTAATCCCCTTCCAAATCTTTTTTTCTTCCCAACTTCAGAATGCATAAATGTCATGAATGGGCTCAGATGAGCCCTTTGTCTCACAAGCCCAGCCAGTTAATTCTCCCCTCTCAGAGTGCCTCCGCCACCACCACTGGGGGACCTGCGTCCCTGAGTCCAGTGCCTCTTGTGGTTTACTTTCCCCAGACAAGTAAACTACAGGGGACTACTTCAAAAGAATTTCCAGAAATCATTCATTTTCAGCCTTGCCTCTCACTTTCCCTTTCAGGAGTATCTGGTACCTCCAATTCCAAGCTTTCTTGGGGTGCCGAGCCGTGAACTAGCTTCTTACTTGGTCCTCCATCTGAAAACACTCAGACTTTCTCAGCTCTGCTGATTTGAGCCCGCACATCCCGCCCAGCCCTGGACAGAAGTTGACATGGACTTTTCCCCCATTCCCACTTTGTCTCTCGGAGTTGAGCCTTTTTTTTGGTTTATTTGCCATTAGTTCAGTGGCATTTTGAGAGAGATCAAAGAGAAATACATGCCTTTAGACTACAGTGTTTACCAGCAGTTATATTGGGGGTTTTCAGATAATGCTCTGTGAAGATGCGATAGTGGTTATATCCTAGTTTGGGAGTATGGAGTGGTGCAGGGGACAAGGACAAAAGCAGAAGAGGAAGAAAAGGGTGGGCAGGCTCTGGCCCCTGCCTTTATATATATCAGGCAGAAAAATCCCTCCTTTTCCCATTTTATATTTTGGGTCCTGAGATGTGATTTGAAGAAAGAGTCATTTACTAAAAAAGGAAACCCCCTACAACCACCACATGACACCAGGCTGCCTCCTACGTGTATTTCAGAGTTGTAATCATGTTGTACAATTTGTGCTTTGGGCTTTTTTTTTCTTTTCTTTCACTAGTTACATTATAAGCATTTTTCCATATTTCTGTGCCTTTTTCTTTTGTTGTTAGCACATGTTTGCAGTATCTAATGTTTATATGCTTTATAGGGATATCTAATGTTTATATGCCTTGTTTTTTTAAAATTTAGTACATGTAGTAGCTTTTTCATGATCATTTATTAATCCAGTACCTGGTACTGATAGCCCCTTAGTAAACAGTAGTTGGATGAATTGAATAATTAATTAAGTATAAATTTAATAATAGGTCCTAATTTAAGTGCAAATATAGATTATATGGATTGATAACCTATTTCTTTCATTCACTCATTAATTCACTTCATAGATTTTTGTTGAATATTCATGTGCTAATTAACTTTAATTGTGAACTTGACTGGTTTCAGAGACTCCTGAAGAGTGATTGGATCATGGGATGATACACTCCTCTGTGCATTAATCCACTGAATGTACTGTTAGGAAGTGGGCCCCTGTTGGAGGTGAGTCACTGGGGTGATGATTTTGGAGGGTATATCTCTGGGTGGTGCTCTTCCCCTGCTTCCTGGTTACCATGAACTGAGCAGCTTTGCTCCACCATGCCTTTGCTATTCTGTTTCTGCTTTGGAATCTGCCAACCATGGATTAAACCCTCTGAAACCATGAGCTGAAATAAGCTGCTCCTCCTGTAAGTTAAGTGTGCTGGGTATTTTGTTCCAGCAATGGGAAAGCTGACCAATACAACCTACTACAAGCCAGGCACTGGAGCATGGTGCTAGGAATACAGCAATGAATAAAATACAGCCTTTTCCACACAGAGGTAACAGTTTAAGGGGATTCTGAGAAATGACTTGGCAATCACAATACAAAAGGATAAACCTATGGGAAACTAAAGGAACTCTAAGAGCACATAGTAAGGTTTCCTAACTCTGACTTTAAAGTTAGGGAAGACTGCATAGAGGAAGAGATTCAAGGCAAGTTCTAAGAAAATAAACAGGACAGTTTCAGCTCCAGCATATAAACAGCCTAAACAAGAAAGACACAACAAGTAAAAAAGTCAAACAAACAAAAATTAGCAGTCTTTCTAGACTGTAAGAAAAGTGATGTTAGCTGGGTGTGGTGGCACATGCCTGTAATCCCAGCAGACTGTGAACACAAGGCAGGAGGATCAGATTTCTGAGACCAGTCTAGGCAACTTAGTGGGATCCTGTTTAAAAAGAAGGGCTGGGGTCGGGGGTGTAGCTCATGTGAAACCCTAAGTTCAATCTCCAGTACCATCGCCACCACAAAAAAAAAAAAAAAAAATTACAGGGCAAACTGCTTTCTCCAAACTCGGGAAATTGGTAGGCAAAAAGAGAATCACAACTTTCTAGAGCAGAAGCCAGTAATGGCAGGAAAGGCAGAACTGTAATTGAGGAATTGATGGAGGCAACTCTAAGACAAGTGTGGCCAAGTCTGAGACATAAAAACTCTGAGGGAACTGAGTCCTAGGGTGGCCCACACTTCTGCAAGTTTTTGTCCCAAGAGTTCTATCAGGTCTCTCAATGAATGTGGGAGGAAAATTCCCTCACACTACTAGCAGGGGATAAGGAAAAGGAACCATTCTGAAGCATTCTGCAGCATTTAGTTCTCACCAAAGTCTGCTCTCTGAGGAAAATATTTAGCCAGAGTCTGACCTGCTGGAATTTTATTAGCGTCTAACTGACATGGGGTGGGAAATTTCAAACTTAACTCTCCCTAGCCACCCTGTTCCTTAGGAGGGTGAGACTAGAAGCACATGTGACATTTACAACCCAGAGTCCTATCTAAGATTACTGAAGACTGAGCCCTAATTAGAGAACAATAGAGTACTTCCCCTCTTCCCACGCCTTAGTACCACCTACTAAAGGCCTATTTACAGCACTTCTTTTTACCCTGTAAATCATATCCCGCTATCAGAAGAAAGTATAACATATGATAAAGTAAAATACAGTTTGAAGACACAGAGGTGGCATCAGAATCAGATTCAGATACGGCAGGGTTATTGAAATTATCAAACCAGGAATTTAAAATAACTATAACTAATATGCTAAAGGATAAAATAGCATGTGAGAACATATGGATAGTGTTAGCAGAGAGATAGACATTCGAAGAAAGAACCAAAAAGAAATGCTAAAGATAAAAATCACTGAGTTGAACATGGTTGCACATACCGGTCATCCCAGCACTCTGAGAGGCTAATGTAGGAGAACTGCAAGTTTGAGCCAAGCCTGGGCAACTTGGTGACTTAGCAAGACCCTATCTCAAATTAAAAATAAGAAAAGGACTGGGAAAAAAAAAGAAAGAAAGAAAAGGACAGGGGATGTGGCTCAGTGTGAAGGCCCAGGGGTCAACTCCTAGCATGTGTGTGTGCACGCACACACAGATACACGATACAAAACACTGTAACAGAGGTGAAAAATGCCTTTCATAGGCTTAACAGGTTGGGCAACAGCTGAGGAAACACTCTCTCTGAAATTGAAGGTATTTTAAGATAAACCTTCAAAACTAGTAAGAAAAGATAAAAAGAACAAAAAGAAATAGAGCATTCAAGAACTGTAGAACAATAATTAAAGGCATAATGTGTAGTAATAGGAATTACAAAAGAAAAAGAAAGAGAAAAAAGGAACAGAAGAAATATTTGATATAAAAATGCTTGAGAGCTTCCTCAAACTACTGTTAGACACTGAAGCATAGAGAAAATCAAGCATAATAAAGGCAGAAAAATTGCATCTAGCTATATCATTTTCAATCTAAAGAAAATCAGAGATGAAGAAAAAAGTTGTATTGGGGAGGAGGGTTGAATGGAGAGGAGGGGAATGGGAAAAAAAGAATTAAGGTATATTATGTACAGGTACAAATTCCTTATGATGAATGTGAATATTATGTATGAAAAATACATACTAATAAAAAAGAGGACAGAGAAATAAACACCATCCATATATGGCAGCAAAGATTAGAATTACATCTGACTTCTCAAGAAATCATTGAAGTAAGAAAAAGGAGGAGTGAGATATATATTGGGATAGAATACCAATGATCCTAACACTGTGTACCCTATAAAATCATCCTTAGAAAGTAAAGGGAAAATACTTACTTTCTCAGATAAGTAGAAATTGAGAGAATTTGTTGCCAGCAGACTTGCCTAACAATATGCAAATGTGCGAAAAATTTCTTTAGAAAAAAGTAAAATGGTGTGTAAGAAACTCAGATTTACATAAAGAAAGAGCCTCAAATGAAGAATAAGTGAAAATAAAATAAAAACTTATTTTTCTTATTTTCAATTAATCTAATAGAAAATAATATGCTCAAAATAATAGCAATGATGTATTAGATTATGTATGCTTAATATGCATATATATTTTAATATATATTTTCTTATATATACTTATATGTAAATAAAAATGAAAGCCAGCAGTAATATAAAGAGCATGTGGGGAGAATTAGGGTTGTTTTGTCATTATAAAGAATGGAACTCCCAGTGAAGAATACAGTATTGTTTGAAAGTAGTTTTGAATTATTTGTAAATGGATACTGCAAATTCAAGGGCAACCACTAAAAAAGAAAAAGAATGATATGCTAAAAGACAGCAGAAAACAGAATCATAAAGTTCTCAAAACCACCAAAGACAGGGAAAGAGTAAAAATCTCCATAGAAATAAAGGGCAACAAGTAGAAACAGTTTAATATACACAGTACAGTACAAAGTACAGTGCAGGCTGGGGACCACCTTTAACACATGAACATTTGAGGAACACTTTAGAACCAAACCATAACACTTATGTTAGAAAAGGAGATCTAAAAATCAAACACTTAAGCTTCACTTTAGGAAATTAGAAAAAGGAGACCAAATTATATCCAAATAAGGCAGAAAGAAGCAATAACACAAATTAAGAAGAAATCACTGAAATTGAAAATGAAATCAGTAAGGACAATTAATGATTTCAAAATGAAATAAAAAAATTGGTTCTTTGAAAAGATCAATAAAATCAGTGAACTTCCAGCCCGGCTAAAATAAAAAGGGGGCACTGATTACTAATACAGTACATCCCTGATTTACAAACAAATTTCACTGGGGGTGGCATTCATAAGTTGAATTTGTTCTGAATCCAACAAACTGAGCCTTATACAGTACAACTGTGAATCTTTTGGCACAAATTTCCAAGTTCATTGCACTGTGGTCTGATAGCGTGCATGAGATAATTTCAGTTCTGTTATAGTGTGGTTGGTCGGATGGTCCCCACTAAAGCCTCATGTAATCATGGATGCAGCTGAGTCTGGCATTTGTGATTGGTTTGTTGTCTGGTGCTGGGATTGGCAATGTGAATGCTGCACCCACCCAAGGGTGGAACTGACCTACAGTGTAAGGGTAAGAGGAAGGTGTGTCATTTCTCTCTTGCCAGGTTCATGCTTTGCTGTTTGGCAACCGCCATGGATGGCTGCGCCACCACACCACACTGCCTTGCAGCCAGCTGAATATGGACTGAAACCTCCAAGAACTGTAAGAAATAAACCTTTCTTTCCCTAATTTTGGGCATCAGGTATTCTGTCTCAGCAATAAGAAAAAAGTAACCAAGACAAATTCCTTTACATTTACTTAAGCATGTTCTATGAGCCAGTTAATGGTCTATTTTGGAGAATGTCCCATGTGCAGCTGGGAAGAATGTATATTCTGATGCGGGGTGGAACACTCTATAGACATCTACTAAGTACATTTGTTCCAAAGTTTGATTTAGTTCTAAAATTTTATTATTGATTTTTTGTCTGTCTTTTTAGATCTGTCTTTTTGTGACAGTGGGGTACTGAGGTCTCGCAATACAATTATGTTAGGGCTTATTTGATTTTTCATGTCCATTAGTAATTATTTTATATAGCTGGGTGCATTGGTATTTGTTGCATATATATTTATGATTGTTATCTTTTCCTCTTGGATTGTTCCTTTTATGAGGATGTAGCGACCTTCTTTATCTCTCTTAATCAGTCTTGGCTTGAAATTCACTTTGTCTGCAAGTAGAATAGCTACCCCTGCTTTTTTCTGGATTCCTGTTGCATGGAGTATTGTTTTTATCCTTTGACTTTCAGTCCATGAATTTCTTTTTGAATTAAATGTGTTTCTTGTATGCAGCATATTGTTGGGTCTTGCTTCTTGATCCATTCTGCCAATCTGTGTCTTTTGACTGGTGAATTGAGACCATGAACATTGATGGTCAAAATTGATATATACTGACTTACCCTTGTCATGTTATTTTTCTGCCATTGGCTCCCCCGCACATACACACTTTTTTTTCTTCCTTCTGTTTTTCTTTCCTGGTGGATTCCTTCTGTTGGGGTTCATGGAGCTGTAACCCTTATTTTATCTTTCTAGAATGTCCTTCAGAATATTTTGGAGTGCTGGTTTGGTGGTCATAAATTTCCTCAGATGTTCTTTGTCATGAAAGTATCTTAATTCTCCATCAATTTTGAAAGATAGTTTTGCAGGATACATCAATTGGGGTTGAAAGTTGTTTTCCTTTAGAACTTTGAGTACTTCACTCCAGGCTCTCCTTAATTTGAGAGTTTATGCTGAGAAGTCAGTTGTGATTCTAATGGGCTTTCCTTTATAGGTGATTTGTTTCTTTTCCCTAATGGCTGTTAAGATTCTATTCTTGTGTTGAATTTCTGGAATCCTGACTATGATATGCCTGGATGTAGATTTTTTTTGATTATTGCTAACTGGAGTTCTATATGCCTCACTTATTTGTATGTCAAATTCTTTTTCTCTACCAGGAAAATTTTCTGTCATGATGTCTGTGAACATGTTTTTAATGTCATTTGTGGTACCTCTTGCTTGTTTATTGACTTCAATTAATCTTAACTTAATCTTCTTTGTCTCATCTAGCAGCTGATTGATTTCTCATGGTTCCTTGCTAGTTTTGAGAAATCTTTCTTTTCCTGGTTGCTAACTGCAAGCCTGTCTTCAATATCTAAGATCCTGTCCTCACATTAGCCTAATCTGCTTTGAATACTTTCAGTGGGGTTTTTATTCTTCTTGATATCCACTTGAATCTGCTGTATGGATTCCACTTGTTTCCTATGCTGTGCTTCCATAATTTGCCTAAGCTCATCTATTTTTTTGTCTGTGTCTGTTCTAACATCACTAAGCATGGTGTGCATTTTGATGGTAATCTCTGAAGTTATTTGAGAGATTATTTTTTATTTCATTTTTACCTGAGCCTCATTCAATTGCTTTGTTGCTAACACTTTGGAGAGGCCTGGTGGGGGGCTTTTGGATTGTCTCACCTCATTGCCTCCTGGGTTTACTTTGGTGAGCTGAATGTCTGGGGTTGCATCTTGTTTAAGTGTCTTCTCATTTCTTTCTTTTTTTTTAGTCATCAGCCAGTGCAGTCTTCCAGGTCCGCTGGTCCCTCCACTCTCTGTGGAGGCCTCTGGCATCGCCAGCCTCCACCATCACCTTGACTGTGCATTCCCAGGTTTCAACAGCTCCTCTCACACAGTGAGTCTGCTCTGAGTGAAGGCGCCACCAACTACTGTAGCCTTCTTCTTCACTGAAGTTTTTATTTTTACTCACTCTGTGGGCCTCAATTTACACTTCAGATTCTTCCTGGGTCCTGGGGACCCACTTCCTTCCTTCTTGTCTTCCTCACAATGCTATATTCCGCATCTGGATGGTGACTCTCAAAGAGGCTGTTTTCTCTGCTGCTTACTACTCTGCCATCTTCCTATGCTTTTTTCACACCTGTGAATCTTATACCACTATATACCTGTGAAAGTTTGCAACTTGAATGCTTGTAAATCAGGGATTTACTGTATCAGAAAATGTCACTATATATCCCACAGGTATTTAAAGGTTACTAAAAGAATACTGTGAACAGCTTTTACCCACAAATTTGATAACTAGGTGAAATAGAGCAAGTTTTTGAGAGCCACAACCTGCCAAAACTAACACAAAAGTAGAAGTCCAAGTAATCTTATATCTATTTAAAAATTGAATCAATAATTAACAATGTAATACAGAAACCATCATACATATTCTGCAAAACATTTAAGGGAAAAAATTTTTATATCTATCTATATCTATCTATTTATCTATCTATAATTGAACTATACCCCTAGCCCTTATGCCAACTCTTTGCAATTTCCTTCATAAGGAAGCAGAGAGAATACTCCCTAACTTTCATTCTATGTGACCAGCATTACCCTAATACCAAAAGCAGACAAAGATAATAATAAGAAGAAAAATACAGACCATTATCTCCCATGAATATAGATGCAAAAATCGTCAGTGAAATAACAGCAATTCAAAACTAACATTGTATAAGAAGAATTTTACACCGCGACCAAATGAGACTTATCCCAGGCATGCAAGGCTGATTCAACCTTTGAAAATCAATTATTGTTTGATAACTAATTGAATATTTTGGAATAGCTAGAAGACATTGAATGTTCCCAACATAAAGAAGTGATGCATGTCTTAAATGATCGATTTGCCAATTCTCCTGATCTGCCATGACACATTTTATACAGGCATCAAAATGTCCATTGAACCCAAAAATATGCACAATTACTATAAGCAATTCAAAATATCTTAAAAACTTTAAAAAATTAATTAATGTAATCCATCATATCAACAAGCCAAAGAAGAAAAATTTAAGTGTGCCAATAGATACATACAAGGCTTTTAACAAAATCCATCATCCATTCATGATCAAAACTTTCAGAAAATTAGAAATAGAGATCTTTCTCAACTTGATAAAGAATAACTTAGAAAATTACACAACTAATATCATACTTAATGGTGAGAAATTCAGTTCTTTCCCACTACAATTGGGAACAAGGCTAGATGTCTCCTCTCACTATTGCTTTTTAACATTGTGCTAGAATACTAATTAATGTTCCTAATCCTAATTAATTAACATTGTGTTAGAATCCTAATTAATTAACAGAAAAGGATCTAACAAGTATGCAGATTGGGGAGGAGACATAAAACTGTTTTTGCTAGTAAATGTCAGGGCAGTTTTCACAGAAAATCCAAAAAAGTTGACAAAAGACAGCAAAAGTTCCCTAAAACTAATAATGATAGAAAGATTTTAAGATACATAGTTAATATACAAAAGTTCATTGCTTTCCTTTAACAGTGAACAGGTAGAATTTATAAGTAAAAGCAAAATACCATTTGCCTTAATGCCCCAAATATAAAATACTGTACTTGGGTATAAGGATCTATATGAGGAAAATCGCACAATTCTAATGAAAGAAATAAAAAAAAAACAAATAAATGGAGTAGTCCATATTCATGAATAGAATTACTTAATAATCTCAAAATGCCATTTCTTCTCAATTTCATCTGCAGAGTCAGTGGAATCCCAATTAAAACCCCAGCAAGTTATTTTGTGGATATTGACAAACTAATTCCAAAGTCTATATATAGAAACAAAAGACTGTGATTACTCAGTGCAATATTGCAGGAAAACAACACAACTGGAAAACTGGCCTTACCCCAGAGATGAACCAGATGAGCAATCAGGCAGGAACCAGGGAACAACCAGGCTTGTGGAGCCCTACATTTGGCCTTTGTCCTGAGAACAGTAGGGAACCATTAAACAATCTTGTAAGTGGTAAGGGATACAGAACAGAGGAGAAGCCTTGGGATCCTTCAGGAGAGATGACGAGCAGATCCCTGAGACACGTTGACAGTTAAGGATGGGCATAGGACAAAGAGCCTGAAAGAAGATGGAAAGAAATAGCATGAGATGGGTGAAAGCCCACCAAGTGCTGGATTATAGAAGCCAAGAGAAGATAATCATTCAGTGTGCTAGAGGCTGCAAAATGGCAGCAAGAATACTGATTGGTAAGGTAGTTCCAAGTAGAACCAGCTAACAGAAATCAGGTGGAAGCATCTGAAAATTAGATGAGGATCTAGTGAAGTCTTTGAAAATATGGCTGGATAAGAGAAGAGAAAGATAGAACCGACAGGGACAGAAGACTTGAGCTTCTTTGAATACCACCAGTGACTTGAGCTTCTTTGAAGGCCACCAGTGACTGCTTAGTGCTACTTATTCTAAAACAAACACCACAAACAAATCTCTCCAATCTGTTACTGTTCTGGCCCTCCAAAGTTTACCTCCAACCAGCTTTATTTCTACTATGGTCTAAATATCTCCCTCTCACACTCGTACATTGAAATTCTAATCTTATCCAGGACACCACACTGTCAATATTGACTTCTCTATGGTTGTCTGCTTTGAAGAATGAAGAAAAATGATCTTAGGAAATGCTCTAAAAGTAGGGCTTGGGTTGTATCTGTAGTGGAACACTTGCCTAGCATACACAAAGCCCTCAGTTCAATCCCTAGCATCACAAAAATAAAAATACTCTTAGCAGTGTTCTCAGTGATAGTCATATAAAACATTATAAAATGTGCACCTTGGCAGAAAGATCAGAGGATTCTGAGATTTTTTCCTTCTTTAAAATTTAGTAAAGATCAAACAGCATAAACAAAAGGAATCTACAAGAAATAGGCAGGTAGAATACAATAAAAAAAAAGATGTCAGAACACTAGAAATGAGAGAAGCAGCTAGAGAGAAAAAAAATTCACTTCTTAAAGCTTTTATTTGGCAACATTTAATATTTAATGATTTCTGAATGTCTAACTCCCTGGCATGATTCTGAGAACCAATTTCTTACAATTATATTTGTCAGTGCTTTTTCCTAAGAACATTTTTTCTTGGTGACACAAAATTGAGGTGGGTTTAATTTTTCAAACTTGTAAAAATGATTTTTTTTTTTTTTGCCTACATGATTTTGTTTTTCCTAGCAGACAAACATCAAGACTAGTAACTTAGCACTCTTTGGAATGAGGGCTCTGCCCTCATTCCTAGGTGATGAGCTGGGGGTTGGGTCACACTTTCTGTTTTCATAAACATGTTGTCCTAAGTCTTTTTCATTATTTCTTGATAATGATATTTAACAACTCGTTTGTTTTTCTTTAACATACCACTTCCAGGGCCGGGGATTTAGTTCAGTGGCATAAGCACCTGCCTGGCAAGCTCGAGGTCATGAGTTCAATCCCTGGTACAAAAAAAAAAAAAAATTCTGATTAGATATTCACCACAGTAAAATAAAAATATAGCTTCATTTCTGCGAAAGGACCATGGCATACTCTTCATATCAGAAAAAATTATTTATTTCTATGCCATTGTAAAGAAATTTGAGTTCCACGAGTGTTCTGAACAAAATCAGAAACATCCTGTAATAGTCCCTACTTTGGCCAGTTTCCAGTGATGTCATTTTTCCTTTTCCCTAGATAGTCTATTAGGATGCTGGCTTCTCACCTTGAAAAGATAAGCAGTCCATCCTTGTTTGATGTGAAAGATCACTCCTTTGGCCTGACCACCTTTCTTCTCTCTAACCATCCACCTTCCACCAAAACCCACTCCGTGAAACTTTTCAAAATAAAAGTGAAATTAAAATAGCTATGTTTTGAGATTTCCTCATCCTCTCACACCATGGAATTCTTGGTCAAGTCCAGAGGATTACTTTCTGTGAAGATAATTTTATATTTGAGTGAACTTTCTAGATTCATGAGTATCTGAAAGTTTATACCTGCTTTAAGATTTATCACTTTTACTTAATTAAAAATTCACAAGTGTGTTCCAATAATCTTCTTAGAGCATCTTTGGAAAGAACCCTGCTTTCAGAGACACTTGATGTCACATTTTCAACCTAGCAGCTGCCAGTCTCTGCCGCTTGTTCCAGGCCCCCTGGCACTGGATGGAGCACATCCCAGGATGGCAGTGGATGGGAGAGGCCAGGGATAAGATGGAAAGGGGCAGTGCCCTGGAGTGGATGCAACCTGGTTCGTCTTGGCTGTGCTAAATTGTATTAAAGTCACCAGTTGTGGAGCCAGGCATGGTGGCGCACGCCTTTAATCCCAGCACTCAAGAGGCTAAGGCAGGAGGATCGTTGTGAGTTTGAGACCAACCTGGGCTACAAAGTGAGTTCAAGGCCAGCCTGAACTGCATAGAGAGACCCTGTCTCAAAAAATAGGGCTGGGGATTTAGCTCAGTGGCCTAAGCATCTGCCTGGCAAGTGCGAGGTTGTGAGTTCGATTCCCGGTACAAAAAAAAAGTCATCAGTTGTGACATCAGACAGACATGGATTCAAATTCCAAAGAGCCAACCAGTTCCATGTCCTTGGGGAATTATAAAACCAACATGAACCTCTTTTTTTCTCATGTATACAGTGGAAAAACAATGCCATATCTATCGGGGTCACTCAGGAGACAGAAACCAAACCAGTTAGCTGATCAGTGAGAATTAAATATAAAAAATCGTCAACCAGGTGTAAAGTAGCTAGGTGATTGATAATTATAGCAACAGCAACTAAAGGAAATGGCTACCAAGTGGGGGAAGAGGGAGAAGCCAGAAGGGCGACCTAGGGCCTCTGAGTTTGGCGCAGCAGTGGGCTGGCGCAGATGTCTCTGAGGTTGTGTAACAAGACTGGCCCCACAGCCGGGGAAAACTGCACACTGGATTCAGATGCAGCTCCAGCAAGGGATGAGTATTACTGATATGAGTCTCATGGGAATAAGAAGTACAAGTAGATCCAAGTCCACAGGGTAAGAGCCAAGTCCTGGTTCCTTCCTCCAGCTTTGCAGTCTCCTGGTTTCCCCTTTGGCAGAGCCCAACAGGGAACAGCTGGCAAAGCAAAAATGTGCTCTGCAGAGGCTCAGCCCCAGGATCACAAAGCAGATCCTAGAACCTTAGGTTTGGAGTTGACAGATAAAAACCTAGTAATTGACACAAATGCCATTTATTGAGTACTTACTACATGCCAGGCACAAGGCCAAGTGCTGCACATGTATTGCCTTATTTAATTGTCATAATAATTTAATGACGTGAAGCATCCCTGCTTTTCAGATGAGTTAAATAAGGAAGCCAGGTTTCTCTGACTTCCTAACTCTTCTGAGTAAATGACAAGGCACTGTCTGGGTCTTATCTGTGTAATTAGATCTTGTCTCTTCCCATACCCTCATTCCCTACCTCTGCTCCAAAAGGAATAGAAAATTAGGCAAGTTTGTAACAGAGTCAATTTGTGCTTCTGAAGTACATATAATGTAGCCCTGACATCAAGCTGATGGGAAGAATGAACAAGAGATCTATTAGGGAATTCACCTTGCAGGAAGGAGGTATCATTCAGAAAAGCTATAAAGCTGGGATGGAACTGCTGAGCACATCCCACAAGGATCCTGACTGTTGCCTTGAGCTGTCATTGTGGCCTAGGCACAGGCTGAACAAGGAGTTCCAGTTTCAGACAGAGCAGCTGAGATGACAGGTGGACTCTTCCTGAACTATGCTGATTTCAGTGAGGACAACACAGACTTCTGCAACAGCACTTTGGGGGTCAACTACCATGTTTTCTCAAATAGTTCCAGAGAAACAGCCATCTGTAGAAAGTATCATTGGGTTCAGGCCCACACGGTTCAGTGAATCCAGCTGCCTAAAGTTTCCCAGAGGCAAACTCAGAGGTGGAACCTTATGCACAGAGGTTCACTGAGGACAGGTAGTAACAACCCCTGGAAGGTGTGAAGGAAGCAGGACTGGCACAGTGACTGAACTGCAGTGCAGGTGCGACAGATGCATCTACTGAGTTCACCCTCAGATGGAACTGGGTAGTCCTGTCACACTTTTCCCAGTTAGGGGCTGATTTTTTAAAGCCTGCATAAACCAGTTTGGAGTGTAAGTGCTTGGTTTTGAACAGGGAGATTGCCACAACATCCACTACATCATCCATCAACTCAAAAAATATTCATAGAATAACTACTACGAATTGGGACTTGGACTTATGGGTAAGGTTTAGTGGTACAGCACTTGCCTAGCATGCAACAAACAAGGTACTGGGAACCTGGAACACATCAGTGCTGGCGCTGAGACTATATCAGCAATCAAGGCAAACAAATATTGGACAAGTTAGAGCTACATTTACCAAAACTTTCTTTGCCACACTGACCTCATCTATAAACTAATAACAATTCCTACAGCAATAGGATTACTGTAAAGAGTGAAAGAGATAATGCACGTAAAGTTCTTAAAACTCTGCCTGCCGTGTGACAAGCTGTCAGTACTGTATATTGTTATATCTACTTTCTAGTGTCTCAGAAATGCCTGAAAGGCAGTCAGCTCCACTGTTACCATACACAGTTCATACTTGGTATCCAAGGGGAATTTGTTGGGACCCACACACACACCCACACACTAATACCAAAATCCACAGATGCTCTAATTCATTATATAAATTGGTGTAGCATTTGTATATAATCTAGGTACATCCTCACATACATTTCAAGTCATCTGTAAATTACTTAAAATACCTAATACAAGGTAAATGCTACATGAATAGTTTTATACTATGTTGTTTAAAGAATAATGACAAGAAAATAGTATGTATGCATTTGATACAGATGCAAAATTTTCCCTAAATATTTTTGATTAGTGATTAGTTGAACTTGCAGATATGGAAACTGTGGCTACCGAGGGCCAACTACACATTCATGGAAAATAAAGGACCCCCTGGGAGATATTCACATAAGAGAAAGAGTCAGAACACCAGGCCTGGCCCAAGAGGAATAATAAACTACCTCTGAAGGAAACATCTGGTTCTTGGTCATCTAGCTTGTGGATTCGCGGCTAGCCCAGCCACTCACAGACTCAGTATAAGAGACGAGAAGCAACAACTCACGGTATTCTTTCACCTAAAATCTTAGTAGCCCAAGAAATATCACCCCTTTCAGAATCCTATGCCTTCCCAGGCCAGTAGCTTTGGAAGAGCCACTGTGAGACTCAGTTAACAGTCAGCTGAAGTTCAAGCACATCTCTCCACCTTGGTGCCCCTCAACTCTCTGCTTCCCTCACACCTTTTACTTGGGCTCTGAACTGGGGCTTGAACAGGGCAATACACCCAAGACATACCCCTGGCTCCATGGTTACATACCCTTGGTTTTACAACCACAAAACAACAGAACAGTATCCCAGTCCCATCTGCTGGCTTACCTGTTGACTGGGTGCCTCTTATCTCACATAAGGAGTGAATGGCAGAAATGGGAGCAAAGGGTATGATTCTCAAGTACAAACACTTTGGGGAAGTAGGAAGAGACATCATTTTTTTTGAAGGGTTTGATGTTTTCAGCAATGTGTGCAGTGACCCTGCTGCTTCTGGAGGGCACTGGTGGCTGTAGCAGCAGTACTGGATCTCTAGGCATCTTGGCTTTGGCAGCTACGGAACATCCAATGTGCCTGGCAAAGGAGGAGGAGAGCTAAAGATGTTGAGCAGCACCTTAAAGAGCTGTTTAATAAGCACTCAAGAAACTCTTCTCTAAGAGAATCTCTAAGGACTCCCAGAATAATTTGGCAGGAAACTGAGGGGCTGGAGATCCCACATTGCAGGTGGGTATAAAGCCAGAAGAATTCTAATTTGTATGCTTTCATGGGCCTCTTTGTCCCTTTCATCTGCTTCATGTCACTGCTACTCTTGTGTGGCCTGAGGTCCTGAGAGTTACATTTAGGTAATTGACACCTGTTGTTTGTCACTTAGACTCCATTCTTCCTTCTGGAAACCATAGTGCAATTTCCTTCAGGGTATTCACCAGTTCTACCTCTCTCTATCAATCAAATTATGGTGGAATTAGCCGGGCGTGGTGGCGCACGCCTTTAATCCCAGCACTTGGGAGGCTGAGGTAGGCGGAGCGTTGTGAGTTCGAGGCCGGCCTGGGCTACAACATGAGCTCAAGGCCGGCCTGAGCTATACAGTGCGACCCTGCCTCAAAAAGCCAGGGCCGGGAGTTTGGCTCAGCAGCTTAAGTGCCTGTCTGGCAGGTGCGAGGCTGTGGGTTCTATCCCTAGTGCTGTAAAAAAAAAAAAAATTATGGTGGAATTAACTCGACCTTTGGCTCAAGCCCAGTCAATCAGAAAGAGTAACGATTTTCTTTTGGTCAAAATGATATGTTCAGGAATGGGCACATGATCCAAATAGCTAATAAAGATTAATGTTATTTTTTTCTGGGAATCCTTGAACCAAAGATAATTACTCTTTATCTAGTAGACTTAAATGAGATCTGCTGCTGTTGTGGGAATCTTGGGAACACATGGGATAGTAAGTTTTAGAAACTGAACCAACTTAGAGGAGAACAAAAATGAGAAATATCTTGGTTGTATTCTGGTGGTATCAATTGAGCCAAGACTACCTTTGAGTTTTTTAGTTATTAGAGCCTGGTTTTGCTTAAGAGAGCTTTTTTCCCCCTGTCACTTGTATTCTGATAGATACACTGTATAAGACAAGAAGCATAAGGTTAACTGGGCATGGTGGCATATTCCTGCAATTCCATCACTCAGGAGGCTGAGGTAAGAGGATCGCTGTGAGTTCCAAGGCAGCCTGGGCTACATATTGAGTTCAAGGCCTGCAAGAACTACATAGTGAGATCCTGTCTCAAAGACAAAGAAGAAGAAGAAGAAGCAGAAGAAGGAGGAGGAGGAGGAGGAGGAAGAGGAGCAAGAGGAGGAAGAGTAGAAAGAAGAGGAGGAGGAAGATGAGGACGAAGAGGAGAAAGAAGAGGCAGCAGGAGTAGTGGGTTGAACCTAAAATCATGCAATGTAGTTTTAGTTTCCCTTTATTTAATCTTTGATACAACTATGAGATGTAAGCAGAGGCAATAGTTTTATTGTCCCACTGAAGAGGTGATAAAATCATACCCTTGTTTTGTTGTACGACTTGCCCAAGGTCTTCTAGCTAATAGATTATAGATTTTGCAATTGGCCATCTTCCAATTTGCGAAATCAGGAAAATAAATAAAATCAGTATACCAAAACATGACAGTTAACCAGGTCTATTTGTTAGAGGTATCTTGAAAATAATTTTAGAAAATTATTTGATCCTTCAAGCACTCTCTGTTTACATCTATTAGCGTAATTTTATTCTGCTATTGGTCATATTTACAACCACATATAGTTTTTGTATTTATGAGGAGGAAAAACACCTGCAAGAAACAAATTCAATTGATCAATAAGAAATTTTAAAATGTGGAATTGAGGATATAGGTCAGTGATTAAACACTTGCCCCGCATGTGCAAGGCCCTGAGTTCAAACCCAAGCAATACTAATGCTAATGCTAATACTATAATACTAATACTAATACTAAAATGGTTGGAAACTGCTCCATCAGCTCCCACCTCATTTCCTCATCTCTGTGCCTTTGGTTTTCTAGAGCTACCGAGCTCCCTGCCTGACAGCAGAGTTTGGCAATACCGGCTACAAAAGTCATTTTTGACAGAGGGAATATTTAAACAGTCTTGAATTTCCTACTCCCAAGCATGAAGCACTTTTCTGGGAATCACAGGATTGAGATACACTCAAGGATATTCAGAGAGACTGATAGATTCATTCCTTCCATTGTCTGTTCCAAAGTCTCCACTGTCTCACTCTGTCCACTTGCTGATGTGCATGCATTTCTCACTGAAAAATTTAGGGACAGTTTCTCCTCATTCATTCATTCATTCATTCATGCAACAAACACTAATCATGAACCTGCTATGTCATACTCTGGGCTAGACTCTAAAGAAACAAAGCCCACTAAAGACAGCCTTCAAGTTGGAGCCCTCAACTGATTTATGACTTCTAGAGAGACCCACATCAGCAAGAAACAAGGGACCTAGAGTAAGTTGGTGCTGTGATAAAAATGTTTTTGGTACTGTGATAAAAATGTATACAGAGTATAATAAAGAAAGATAAGGGAGGTTTCCATTTCACCAGAGGCATTGACAAACTTTACTAGTATTAAAATAACAAATATACATGTTTTATAAAATCTCAATACAAATGCCACAAAGTATATTACAATTTTAAAAATCTCTCCTAGGATAGACACTGAATAAGATGATTTATATTTCCTTCTTTTTACCTTTCTGTAATTTACAAAATTAATTCATTTGTTTTATTTTATTAATTAATTTACTACTACAATGAACATGCATTGCTTTATAATAAAAATAAGGAAAATAAACCATAATTTTAACAGAGAACCAAACTTTCCATCATTCTCTGCTATTTATAATAGAAGGTCTAAACTTTTCAGCTGAGGCCCTATATACTCTGGCCCTGTATACTGAGGCCAAACTGTAAATAATAAAATTTTTAATTTTCTTATTGAGATACAAATTGCATACAATAAAATACAAGTATTTCACGTATACAGTTCAATGGACTTGACTACAATTAAGATTTAGAACATTTCCATCACCCTAAATGCTCTTTCTTACATCTTTGCAATCTATACTCATCCACATTTCTGGTCCCACATAACCATTAATGTGCTTTCTGTCACTCCAGATTAGTTTTGCCTATTGTAAAATTTCACACAAATGGAATCCTAGTGAGTGTTCTCTCAGGTTTGGCTTTTTTTTGCTCAATGTAATGTTTTTTAGACTGATCTATATTCTTGCATATATTAGTTGTTCATTCCTTTTGTGGCTGAATAGTTTACCATTGTATACATATACCACAGTGTGTTTATCTCCCCTCTCATTGATGGAATATTTCAAACTTTTAGTTATTATGAATAAAGCTACAATAAGCAATTGTGTACATGTCTGTGTAGACATATGTTTTTAATTTTCTTGGGCAAAGGCAAAAGGATGGGTGTGCTGGGTCAAACATGTTCATTTAATAAGCTGGGTAGATGGATATTTAATAGAAAAACAGATCACTCATGTGTCAACACCCTGAGCTTTGGCTTCTTCATTAGCAAAATAAAATAAGATCCATCCTTTTGCCACCCTTAAAATGGTCAGAAATGGATGATACACATTAATGCATTATATAGTACTTAACTATACAGTATAGAAAAAGAGCTAGGGGAATTCTGAAGGACAGGAGATAAGCAAAAGTTGAAGGAATCAGAAGAGATTCAGTGAAGAAGGTGCTCCGTTTTTTGGGTGCTCAGTTAAATCTACCTATGGTGTAGATGAATGGATGGATAGACAAATGGGTGAATGGATAGATTTTAAAAACATAGGGAATGTTAGCTTACATTAGATTTATTTTACTTATGATACACACATTTTTAAAAATCACATTAACATAAAGAAGGTTCAAAAAAACCTCTATAATGTGTATTTTCTTGTTCAGATATTGAAGTGAGGCAAGACTAACAAGCAGACTAAAATAAAATAACAAGCAAACAGTGTGGTCTTGTAAGAAAAATAATGCCCCTGCCACAGAAAAAGGGTCACCTTGTCTTGTGCTTCAAATTAGGTTGTACCAAGCTCTATTTAGACATTCCTAAAACCATTTCCATTTTTCTGCTAAAAACTAAGCAATGCAAAGAATATGAAAGAAAAGAAATGCACAAGTTCATCAGAGAAATTTTATTCTTGTGTGGAATAATTCCAAGATAATATTGAAGTTTTCCTTTTCTGAACTTTTCTAGTTGTCCAAGTGCCCCACCAAGGCAGCCTTGTGCATTGCTCTAAGTCTGGGAGGAGATGTGGGATTCTTTTTGTTGTTGCCAGAGGCAAAAGAAGTGTTTGGGAACTATGAACCAAGCTTTCTCACTTGGCAGTTTTTGTACTCTGTTCCCTTCACCTGAAGGACTCTTTTTCCTTTTTCAAGGTTAGTTCTTTCTCATTCCTCAGTTCTCGGTTCAAATACCACTGCAGAGAAGATTCCCTGTTCACTTAGACCTTTCTACCACACTACATTATTTTATTTCTCTGTATAGCTCTGAGATCTCTAAATATTTCTCAAGTAGTTTATTTCTCAGCTTCCTTAATGTTGATTTTCCCTATTGGGACATACTCTTCACAAGGGCAAGTACTTCATCTTATTTATAATGGAGTCCCCTGAGTTTACTGTAACTGCTGGCAGTACTAAGAACTCAACTAGTGCTATGGTTGATACATGTGTCAACTTGAGAAGTTTAGAAGTGAGAGTTTTGGGAGGTGGCTGGAACTAGGGTGTATAATTCTGGGATTAAATTGTATGATGCTGGGATTAAGGGTGCCACATCCTGAGTGTGGGTACATAGCCAAAAGGGTGGGTAATCTGAATGTAATATAAAGGTAGAGATGGAAGGCAGTGCTGCTGCTGCTACTACTGTTTCTTCACTACTCAGCTGTTTTGCTGCCTTCTGCCCAACATGAACTGTTTCTCCTATGCCATGTCACCCTGCCTTGGAGCCAGACAACTGTAAACTGAAACCTCTAAAAACTGTGGACTGCAATAAACCTTTCCTCCTCTAACTTTGAGTGTCAGGTATTTTGTCTCAGCAATGAGAAAATTAAGTATGACAGATGGCAACCTGGAAAACTGTTTAATCAAGTGCAGTTGGATTTTAAATGTTTTGGAGATGACTGCTTGGCTTTGTAGTTTTTCTTTTTAAATTCATTTTTCTTGCTTGGTGATATGGTCTGAATGTTCAAGTCTCCTTCAAAATTCATATGTGGAAATCCTCATCCCCAAGTGTTGGTATTAGGCAGTAGGCCCTTATGAAGTGGTTAGATCATGATAATGGAGCTTCATGAGTAGGATTAGTGCACGGAGAATTGCCTTGCATCTTCTATGATGCAAGAACACAGGGCAGTGTCATCTGTGAGAACTGGACACTCAACAGATATAGACTCTGCTAGCACCTTGATCTTGGACTTACTAGCCTCTAGAACAGTATGTTTGTTGTTTATAAAACACTATGGTCTGCAGTATTTGTGTTATAGAAATCCAAACAGACTGAGGTGCTTGGTCTTCTTTTTCCTGTGCCACAAGTCTTTTGTCATTATTGGTAGTGTATGGAGGTGTTGAGTCTTTTCCTATTTCTTTAAGGAAATGGGAAACATAATCCAAAAGTGCCCCTCAGTGTCTGGATCCAAGATGAATGTGAGATGAACATCTAGAGGAGGTAGGTGGTGCAGGATGCCTACTCTGGATCTAATCCTATACCTGCCTGCTGGTAGGTGTCTGTTATGTGACAAGAATGAAAAAAAAGATTTGAAGCCTTAGGCACCCTGAGACATGCACCATTACAAACAGCCACACATACACTTTCAATAAAGTATTGACAGCACATAACACAGTGGCTCCCTTGATAGAACTGGGAAGCACACATATACGCTGGTGGGAGTGCCATAAAATTCTGACATCTGCAGTCTTTGCATGGGGGCAGGAATGAAGTGTTTCTCTCCCTCCTACCCTCCTCCCACTTACACTGAGGTCTTGCAAATAAAGTTGCCTCTGAGGATAAAACTTTAAATCCATCCATGTGGCAAGCATGGGAGTGCACCACTAGGTCTCCCTCCAAGAGGAAATTTGCTGTAAGGACTGGCACTAGCTGGCAGGCTCTGCGGCATCACACATACTCAAGCTGCTCTCAGCCAAGGACTTACTGAGGTAGAGGTACGGGGCAAGGCCACGCCTACCCAACCCAGGTCTATTCTAAACGGTAGTTCTATGGTTTAAATCTCTTCCAGCCCTCTCTCCCCTCTTTCCCTACCTTCTCTCACAGTGCTCAGACCTGCTTGCAGTCTGAGGCACCCCCACCTGCTCATAGTTGCTCTTCCCTTTAACCGTCTTGGCATTTCTCCCACTATCATGTAACCAAGAGGTTGAGAATGAACTTTAAAAATTAGGATTTTTAAAAAGAGGCTGCTTCTCCAAATTCCTCATGCTGCGAACATAAAGTGTCACCCTCTCTTCTCAGCTCAGATGGACAGAGAAGTAATGCTTCTTTCAGAAAAATAGCCAATCCATCTGAAAAGAATAGGCAGATTCTTATCCCAGGAAGCTGAGGTCCTGTTTATTTAGACAAAGGAAGAAGAGAGCAGAGAATGGCTGAGTATGAAACAGTGTGGGAAGTTTCTTGTCTATTGTTTCATTGTATACCCCCCCAACCCCATAATGGATTGTTTTTAGATGTCCCTCCAAAGTCTTGTGCTGTCACAGGTAGGGCTTTTTCAGAGGGGGCTGAATCTAGAGTGTGACTGACTCATAATGTAATGCTAGGATTAAGGGTGTGTGATTACTAAATCAGTCTGATTGGTTTGGCACCACCCTAATCCCAGTAGTCTAGACAGAATATAAAAGGGGCAGAAAAAAACTGCCAAGGTCCCTTGCTTGCTTTGCTGCCCACCATGAACTGTTTCTCCTTTGCAATGTGTGTCTGCCATGGCACCCCACCTTGGAGCCAGCGATTATGGACTGAAATCTCTAAAAACTATGAGCCAAATACACCTTTCCTCCTTTAACTTTCGGTGTCAGGTATTTTGTCTCAGCAATGAGAAAGGTAACTAAGACACCTCCTCTTCCTCACATAGAGGCCCTTACATATCTGCACATGGGGCTACAAAAGATTTAAGGCAATAAGAAGACCATCAAACTGCTTGGCAGCTAGGTTTGAATACCCCCCCCTTTTTGTAGACAGGGTTTCACTATATAGTTCAGTATGGCCTTGAAGTTATTGTACAATCCAGGCTAGCCTCAAAGTGGCAACGATCCTCCTGCCTCAGCCTCCCAAGTGCAGGAATTACAGGTATGTGCCACCACACCTGACTCCATCTTTCTACCAGATAATCTCCTATGTTTTTGAAGGAGAGATAGACAGCATGGAACGTAAACTTTGGGAACAGTATCTCTTGCACATCTAATTCCATATTGGTATCTGCTTCTCAGAAGTACCAAACAGACACCATACAAAATGAATCAGACTAATTATCTGAAGAAATAACCATAAAGGGCATTTTGTACAGTGAAGGCAGAACTAAGCTATGTTCCATCCAACAATGTATCTCTAGGGCCTACTGCAGCATTTGGTATAGAGGATGCTCTCGATAATCTGAAGAAGGAAGACAAATGAGAAGAGAAGGAAAGTGGGGAGAGGGACAGGAAGAAGGAAAAATCTTTAGATTCACTAGGAATAAAAATCTAATCAAGTGTTAGTGAATGTTTAAGAAAAAAAAAACTAGCATTAGAAGGGAAACCATATAGGCAGAAATAAGTAGTCAACTTGGAATTTAGGGAAGGGAATTCCAAAGAGCCAAAATTTCTTAGTGTGTCTCCAGCATTGTCTGGTAGAAAACATGCTTCCCTATTTACATATGCAAAAATGATATTATGTAGGGAGCAAATATTTATATGCCTAGTATCTTTCTCAAAATACCCAATATCTATAAATAATACCTCTATATACCACAAAAGTAGAAGGAAAATGAAACAACCACAAAATTCCCCAGACACTGCCAATGGAAATATTACCCATTGAGAAAACAGAGGCAACTGCCAGCTCCAGGCACAGAGGCAGTGCTTCCACTACTAAGATTTCCCACTGGTGCAATTAGTCCTACACCCTGGGCTCCTGTCATTAGCATCCAGCCAATAGCCCCCAGTTACAAGCACCAATTGCAAGTCCCTAAGAAAAGACTGTGGACCCAATGTAGAGCTGTAATTCTATTACATTCAATGAGGGGTAGGTCTCATATGATTTTTAAAAATTCATAGCCATTTAATACAATAAACACAGTCTGATGTTTGAGTATTTTGGCTTTATTTAGAATTTGCTTGAAAAAAATTTGCTGAGTATGATGCTTTCTCACATACATCATCTTTTGCAATTGCCTTAGCAGAAAGATGTATATTCAGGGTTCTACTTGTTTAGGAAAAATGAAATTTTTGCTGGGGATTATTTCAAAAGCCTTTATAAGAGTATAAGATGTTCGCAGAATTCTGAAAGCAAAGGGCTCAGGGTACATACTTTAAGCCAGTTTTATTAATATTGTGGATTTAGTACTATATCCATAATCATAATTTCATATTTAGTACGTTTATGAGTATTGTGAATATATACATTTATAAATACAAATATAAATTTGTAAATACAAACATATATGTGTGGGTAAATTTTGCACTTAGTTCTTTCAACCCAAAATTCTAAAGAATTTTTAACGACTCCATCCCTTAGTTCTAATTCCTTTGTTTTCATATAATATTTATTGAACTAATTTGACTTTCAGGTACTTATTTTTTCATAAATAAGAACTCTAAAGCAATACTGAAACATAACAAACTAGACTCAAATGAGAAAATCAAACTCTTCTATGTATTTAACGAGCATTGACTCTTAATCTCTTTCTCAAGTAACAATTAAAGAGTTATGAGAATTGAGGTAATTTGTTAACCATGCCCATGATTGGAATCGAGTTCTCCAAATGGCAGTTCAGAAGATAAATGAGTAAACAGGAATTTAACTTGTGCATGGAATTAAGGTGAAAAGATCTGCTATCATTCTCAGAAAGTCATCATCCTAAGTGTCTCCTATCTCAGTGATGTTGACACTAAAATCATTACTATTAATCTTCAGAAGTAACCTTTCTAAAAGCAAAGAACTGGGGGGACTTGAAATTAAAACAAACTCTTCAAATTCCTAGGTACAATTTTGTACTAGAAGAGACACTGGACAAGAAGAATAAATGGAAACTTGTGTTGTGTTTAGGACTAAAGTTATAGGTGATTTTTTTTTCTCATTTTAAAATATTTTCTAGATATAATGAGCACTTGTTTTCTTTATAATTTGTGACATTTTACTTTTAAGAGCAAATATACCTGTAACTCCAGTACTCTGGGATGCTGAGGCAGGGGTATTGAAAGATCAAGCCCAGCCTGGGCAACTTAGTGAGACCCTGCTTCAAAATTTAAAAATGAAACTGAGGAATGGATAAAAAAAAAAGTGATAATTTTATACAATGGAGTACTACTCAGCCATAAGTACAAACTTGAGACTTTTATAGGTAAATGGATGCAACTTAAGACCACACTCATTAGTGAACTAAATCAGACACACATGTTTAAACACTGGATTGTCTCGCTAGTGTAAGAAGCTGAAAGAAACTATACACAAAAGATAGTTAAAATAGGTATACTACTGACTTCTCTGAGCTCACTAAAGAGAAAGCTTTGTGCTAGTATTCTTAGGACAATTAAATGCAGATGTCCTGTACTCTGAGTAACTGATTTGAAGATAAGAATACGCAGTGTGCATACTATTGTTAACCCCAATTGTTGTGTTCTGAAATTTTGGTTTTTTTTTCTCTTTAAAATAAAAGAAAATAAATATAAATTAAAAATAGGCAGATAATGTATCCCAGCCCAAAGGCTCTGGTTCAACCCTTAGTACCACCAAAATAAAAAATAAAATAAAATAAAGGAAAAAATAATGGTCACAGAAGATGAGAGCTGTCTTGGTTACTTTTTTTCTCATCACTGGGACAAATCACCCAACACCCAAAATTAAAGGAGGAAAGGTTTATCTAGCTCACAGTTTGTGAAGGTTTCAGTCCTCAGTTGACTGGCTCCAAGATAGGGGGCAACAATTCAAGGCAGCAGAAGACAGCAGAAACAGCAAGAGCAAAAGCAGGGGGAGGAGGGGAAGAGCAAGTCTCTTTTCCTCCCTTATGTTGTAAGCAGGTTACTTGCCCTCTGGTGAGTGTAGCACTCACACCATCTCTCTGCCCTCCTCTTGCACAGGATGAGGATGTTTAGGAAGTAAAGACCTTGGCCCCCTGCTGAGTCACTTGGTTCAGCTTCTAAACTTCTCAAATTGACACAATGAACAGCACCCTAGAGTGGTAAGGGCATGTCTTCCACAGCTAAGGCTGCAGAACCGCTGCGTTATTTAGTTCCACTTCTAAACTTCTCAAGTTGACACAATGTATCAAACATTACAAGAGCCCACACAGTTTAAAAGAGTTTTAGTTTTTACTCCTTGGTATGGGTTAGGGCTGGGGTGCTGACACCAAACTTTCCCCAGGCTTCTAAGAGGATACAGGAACCTGAAAATCATTTGGGAGAAAAGCGATTTAGACTAGTATCCTCTGGTACTCCAAATATTTTTTGCTCCAAACTGTTGGCTCCTTGTCACCACCCATTTTAGATGGCTTACCTTTCGGGTCACAGGGCCCTATTACACTGTCTTCCTTGCAGACAGATGTCAGCTTGCCATGGTTCATGAGTACAAGTAATATTAAATCCAGTGAGACAGCCGGATGAGTCAGCTGCAAAACGTACTCAACTGGCTAAATGTGTCAATCTACTGGATGAGGATATTTAAATATAGTGAGTACACCTAGCAAATAAAAAGATATTTATTACCTATAGTTGATACTAATCACTCTTACAGGCAAAGTTTCATCCTCACAAGTCTACATAATAAAACAATTCTGAGGAATTTTTGTTTGATTTTTTCTTAGTTGTACTCCTTACTTCATGGTCCTTATCATCATCAATGGCCCCACACACTGAAGTTTTGGAGATTTTTTTAGGGTCCAAGTAGTTTTATATGTTATGCCCAAGATCTCTCTGTACTATCAGGTAGAACTTGGAGTTTTCAAACTTTTGCAAATTCTTGGAGTCCCAGCTCCATGTGGAAGGCAAGTAGCCTGTTGGTCTGAAACACTCACCCCATACTTGGTCCTCCTTTCCCAGGAAAGTTTTGGCTTACATGCTACTTCCAGGGGAGGAAAGAGAAGAGACGCTTCTTCCCAGTATCTCCAGTAGAAAAGACCTGGGAGAGCTCTCTAATTCAGTTCTTGGTCACGTTTTCTCTGGTAACTTTAGGGTTCTTGGGGGTTAGAGGAGCAGAGGATAAAATTCAGGATTCACAGAATCCCAAAGCACAAGAAAGGAGGCTAACCAAGGAGGATCTGGAGTAGGTAAACAGCATGTGCCAGTTCACTACACTCAGCATCTCTACATGCTGTGAGTATTTATGTGGCCCAAGAGAGGTTCTGATGAACTGACACCAGTGTGGATTAAAAGCTCGTTTTTCAGTCAGCCTGCGTTCAAATCACAGTCTCACTTATGTGTTATAGGTCTTGGATTAGGTGTAAGTCTCTATAAATCTGAGAATAGTGTCATTTTTCCTCACAGTTAAGAGAGTTAAATGAACTATTATACAGTGCTTAGCATGGTTTCTGTAAAGTTTGAGATGTAAACAAGTGTAATGATGATGATAAATTCCATTGGACACGATTTTATCACAAACCAGAAAGAAGCAACTGCCTTCTTCACATTCGGTGTGGTTAGATTTCATCTGGTTGCCTTTGACTCAAACAAAATCTCTGATCTAGTCCAATGAGTGAGGTGATGAGAGCTGATGTCACTCAGCACATGATATTATCTCAGCCACATCATCCATTAAGATCCCATGAGGCTGCTTTTCTCTGCAGAGACACAAGAAAACAGGCTAACTGAAGTTTGTAGATCCCTGCCATATACATTAATCATACTTGTGTCCGTCTTTCATTTTGAGTAGCTTTTTAATAGTTAAGGAAGTTTCTAGAATCTGTCATCCTCATTCCTCACATAGCTGAATTCCCAACCTCCTGTAAGATGCAGGCAATATGATATGGACAGGACCGATCATATACATTCATAGGAACTTCGATTAAAAAAATGATTAACATGAGCAAAGGGATGTTCAATGAGTTTTCATTCTGTAGCGGGTAGGAATTTTGGAAGGTAGGATGTTCCAGGTTAGAAACACCCTGAAGTACTCACGGCTGTGGTGACTTCAGTAAGTTAGCCCATCTGCATTTAGTGCTGCAGTGACAATAGATTCTCACCAGGCCACTTCTGAGGCACGGTTTTAGCCATTATTTTAGAAAAATTAACCTTGAGTCTCTTTCTGCAATTCTCTTAATGGTGATGTGAACCAATTGCTAGTTTAAAATGCAACTCTAAGTGACTTGTTTGGAACCAAAAAGCCTAATCAATAAGACTCCTTTCCAACATTGCATTTTTAGCAGGGACAGCAGGAAGGATACAAGGAAAGTCTTTTTCTTCCTAATGTATGCTCATAAACATTAATAAATTGAGTTAATTTTATTTTTAAAATTAAAGGAATACAAGAGTATCTGCTGATTGGATCTGTGCACAAAACTCAAAGATTATGGAAAATTCCTAAATGTTTGTGGTATTCAGTAAACTGAATTCAGAGCCAGGAATGTATTTCAGTGATACAGTGCTTGCCTACCACATGCAAGGCCCTGAGTTTAATCCCCAGAGCCAACAAAAAACAATTTAAAAAGCTAAATTTAGGGAAGGTATCTCCATCACAGCAGCATTAAAAACTGTATCTCCACACTATTATATTTCCCCAGAAAAAAGAACATGGGAAATCCTAATTTAATAGTTCTGAAGAACTATAGACATCATGGAACCATCATGAAGAGTATTGTGAGTAACTTGGGCTATACAAAAGAATTTCCATACTCATTGCTATTCAGATACTTACAAACCTAGAGACCTGTTGTGGTGCAGCTTTGGCAGTATCACATTCAAGGAAGCACAAAGCACACCTGAGTTCGGGATGCATCTGAGAACAGTGGGAAGGGGCAGTCTGGCCACGCCCATTTCGTCCTCTTCACACCTCTCCTGCTTAGCCTGAAGCGCGGCCCTGGTTCCTAGCATACATTCCTTTGGTCCCTGGTGAGTTTACAGAGGTTTATACAGTATTTTCATTAGAACTGGCTGACCAGTAGATCTCTAGGCATCTTTATTTTAGCCCAAGCAGAAAGTCGCAGAAGGGCAAATTAACCCCATAAATGTAGTTTAAGAATCATCTCAATGTATAAGGAATGTTTTAAGCATGTCAATTAGACAAAATTACAAATTTAAATTGGAATGTGAAAGTAAATTTATCAGTCATCCAAGATACGCCCCAATGGGCTCTTGTTAATTCTTTGAAGGTTGCCAGGGAGGTTTCTTATGTCCCCTGGCACTCCTAGAGGGGAGTTACCAATTTTATTATTTACTAGGACCCAGGTAGGCTGTATGTCATTCTAGAGCCATTTCTTTCCCCTGTGATACAGTATCTAGCTTTGTAAATCATTCTCATGGAACCTCAGAAATCAGAGGCACAGTTTTTGTCTCATGCACCAGTTACTCTGATATTTAGGAGGCTAGAAGAGCAATTTAGTGGGTGAAGGTAGTAGAAGAAGAGCTAGAGCAACTGAAAGAACGTGACTCATGAGGTAGACAAAGAATTACAGGCGGACCCTTAGAACTCAGAAGTACAGTAACCAGGGCAAAAGATCTAGAGTGCAGGAAAAGATAATGGGGCACAGCCATTATATCTTTTTGTTGTACAAACATAAAACATAAACCTAGCAGATGTAGGGAAATTGTAATGAGTGCAGCAGAGCCCACAATGTTCTGTCCCATGACCAAGTTGTCTTTTTATGGTTGTCTTGGAAATAGTGGAATCCCAAATGATCTTTAACTATCTGACTCGTGCCCAAAATAGTATAACCAAACAATTAAGGTGAGATATGATAGGGGGTCTTTTTTACCTCTTGGGTCAGCATGTCAAGAAAGGAACTCATGCTAGAGAAAGGTGACTCATTTCCTCTAATGCCTGAAGTAAGTTAAACAAGCAATATATCCAAGGACCACTGGCTGTGGAGAGCTAAGAGCACCAAGGGCCAAGAACATTGTTTTGCCAGCAGAAAGATCAAATTGGAAAGGAAAACTGAGGCAATAATGAGTTGTTATTCCCTCCACTTGTGTTAGAAGGGGATCACTAAGCCCACATCAGTGAAACCTGTCCTGCAAGACTTCAAGATCAGCAACCATGCTAATCAGTTTTAATTGGTTAATGAGGTCCTGACATTGTTTCGAGCTGAAAGCTACAAAGTGAAAGCAAAGAGTGTAGGAAAGCATAGACTTTACTTTCCTCTTTTTGGAAATCCAGATGTGTTCCCAAATGTGTTATCAGAATGCTGCGGTCAGGTTCCATGGTGATGAAGAATGAAATTATGAACCAAGAAGGTAGGATATAAGCAAATTTATTTAAAAGATATAAAGGCAAGAAAGTAAAAGATTTAAGGGCAAGAAAGTAAAGCTCCTGCTGTCCAGGAGGGGGTTCTGAGTAGGATGCCCATGAAAGCTTTTTGTCTAAGAGTCTTCAAAGGGATTGAAATGGAGCTTCGGCCATTGTGTAAGAAATATTATCTCTACCCTAGAGGGAACTACATACTTTTTAGGGTCTAACCTATGCAGTGTCATGAAGTGCCCATGCACCCCTTGAGCCAATGGCCTACCTGATTATGCTTTGGGGAGGTCTCAGGCAACCAAAGTACACATGACAGAAGTCTTTGTAACATCTCTGGAGGGTCATGTGCTGGTTACCTTTTTTCTCATTGCTGAGACAAAATAACCAACACCCAAAGTTAAGTAAGAAAAGGTTTATTTATCTGTTTGTGGAGGTTTCAGTTCCTATTTTAATGGGTCCAAGACAGACTGGCACATAGTAGAGGGCAACAGTTCATGACAGCAGAAGACAGCAAAAGCAGCAAGAGCAAAAAGGGAGGAGTGCAAAGAGAAGACTCTTTCTGTCTCTTACATTGTATGCAGGCTACCCACCCTAGGGTGGGTGTAGCAATCACACTCATAATATCAGCATTGGACCATGAATCAATCACAAATTCTAGAAGCCTATCCCCATGACTGCATTAGGCTTTGGGGGGATGTTCATATATGAACCATAATATTCCACCCCTGGCCCCCCAAAGACACATCCTTTATGCAAAAGACATTTAGTCCATCTCCAAGAGTTGCTAATGTCCTAACAGTTTTGATATTGCTGAAAAGTCCAAGTCCCAAGTCTCCTCTGATATCTAGGGCAAACTCTTAGCTGTGAGCCCCTGTACAAAGGAAAAGTTAAACACTTTCAATGTTCAGTGGCACAAGATAAACACTATCATTCCAAAAGGTATAAATGGGGATACAAAGCATTGGGACCCAATCGACTCCAAAATCCAGCAGAGAAAATATAAAAAACTGTAGTTCCATGTGGAACATCCAAAGCAGTCTGGGGAAAGTTGTGAGCTCCAAAAGGCTTGCATAACTCTGCCCCTATGGCACTTTCAGTGGTTGTAGCTCCCACGGCTTCTCTCTTAGGCCTACTCTGCTCAATAATTGCAGCTTTCCTTAGATGATCCACATTCCTGGTTTTTTCAAACTTCTGGGTTCTCCACTGCACTTTTGGTTTCACACTCACAGCTTCACACATTGCCCTCTCAGGGGCATACTGCCTGACCTCCCAGGCCTTTTTCTGAAATCTGGGTGGAAGCCTTTTTAACCTCAGAACTCTTGCATTTTGCATAGCATATGATGATTATGTACCATGCAGATGATTCCAAGATTCCTTGCCAGCTACAGCAATAGCCAGGCTTTCTTCTTTCTTGGTGGTGGGAGTTGAGTGCCTGGACCACTGACAACTCTGAGAACTCTGATTCTGGAAAAAATTCTCTATGCTGCCACCATTCTGGAACCTCATGTGGCTGCTGCCATTTTGGAACTTCATGTGGTCTCTGCTGCTGTTCTGGAACATAGTGTGGCTGCTGTCATTCTGGAACATGGTGCTCTGCAGATTTCTTCTCAAAGCAAAGTTTTTCACTTTTTCAGTTTTGAGGCTGCAAAAGGTAGAGACTTACTGCTTCTCATGATACCCTTAGGCCATCTTATACATTCTCCTATTCCTTTTTGGCAATTGAGATCTCTTCTGCTCTATCTTTTCAGTTCAAAGCTTTACTGGAGATTTCTTTCTGATTAACTCACAATGTTTTAAATCATCCTGATGGGCTGTCTGCTCTTGATTCACAACACAAATCTGGCTAAAAGTACCCGACAATAGCCATGCCACAGTCTCAACATTCAACTGCCTTGAAATTTCTTCTGCCAGATTAATTAATCTGCCACTCTTAACCTTAGTCTCAGGCAGTCTCTGGACATGAACAAAATGCAGAAAAACCTTCTACCAAGCCATAACACACATTGTCTGGAGTCCAGCAGCCAATGTAGTCCTTCTCAGCAGAAACCTCCTGAGCCTGGTCTTTATAGGTTTTCTCGTCTTCTAAGCTCTGACTGACATCTCACATATAGAACAGCCTAAGGTGTTTCAGCTCTACTTTTTCAGCCAGCATCAGCAAACCTTTCCAAATTCTTCCCACAAGCCATTCCCAAAGACTTTTGACCACATGGTCAGGTACAATCACAGCAATAATCCCACTTCTCTGGTACCAAATTCTCTCTTGGTTACTTTTCTCTCATTGCCGAAACAAAATTGTGGCCCCTGGGGTACAAGAGGCGCTATGGTCCGCATTGAGGACAGACACGCGGGTCTGAGGAGCTAGGGCCCCTCCCCTTACTGGGTTTGAGGAGGCCAGCCCTCCTCGCTGATGTCGTCCTCCGTGGGCCGAGCCCTCCCCCAGGAGACTCCCACTTCCCCACCTCTTCTAGGTCCAGCCCCTAGCCTCCACCCCTGCTCCCCGCCCCTACGGTATATATGCCTCTGTATTTCCGCAATAAAGCGGATCTGCGCCATCAGCCTGGTCTCCGCGTTATCAACGCATCGGTCTTGCCTGCTGTGAGGCCCAGCCGCCCCCACAAAATACCTGACACCCAAATTAAAGAAGTAAAGGTTTATTTAGCTCAGTTTGTGAAGATTTCAGCCCATATTCTGCTGGGTCCAAAGCAGAGTGGCACATAGCAGAGGAGCAACAGTTTTTGGCAGTAGCAGACAGCAAAAGCAGCAAGAACAAAAAGAGAAGAGTGGAAAGAAAAGACTCTTTCTGTCTCTTATATTGTATGCAGGCTACCTGCCCTAGGGTGGGTGTAGCAGTCACACTCATAATATCAGCATTAGACCATGAATCAATCACAAATTCTAGAAGCCTGCTCCCATGACTGCATGAGACTTTGAGGGGACATCCAGATACAAACCATAACATGTCATGATTCACCAGACTCTGTTTTGGGGTTCCTTATTCCATTTTAGGCCTGCTATCTTTACTGCCTAACAGAATCCTAGTTCTCATCTCACTAATAGTTATTACAAGATAATCACTTTTGGAAAACTATTGCAGGTTTCTGTTTTTCACAGTTCCTCTTTAATATTTGATATTCATAATCATTCTTTTGTTGGCTGGGACTATAGCTCAGTAGCAGAGCAAATGCTTAGGATGAGTGGAGGTTCTGGGTTCAATTCTTAGCACTCAAGAAGAAAATGAGTTATTCTTTAGGAAGTAACATTTGGTCAGCATCCTTCTTCAGTTTCCTTTCTTCAGCTGCTCACTGAAACAACTCAACCAACTCTTTGTGGGGAGCCATCCTCAGAGATGTACTTTTGCCGTGAGGCCTGCATGTAGGAGCTGAGGCCTGAGCTAGATTGCCCCGCCCGTCGAGTGAGCCAAGTTGGCGCTCGTTTCCTGTCTCCTGGTCGTTAACAACCCCGCTGTAGATGATCTCTGCCCAGTTACTAATGACACCAACCAATGATAATGTACCCCCCGAGATGATCTGATTGGAGGATGTAACGGTACTTATTTGGGTTCCCGCCCTGCGCGCGGGGAGAAGCACGGAAGGAGCCGTCATGG
>RJWM01010637.1:0-12878 GCA_004363535.1 Dasyprocta punctata
CTCTGTAGTTCTCTCAACGGCCCATGCCACACTTCGGAGTTTCCTACTCCCGCCTCGGATTCCCAGAGTGCTGAAACTACAGCAGGGGCCAGCCCGCCCAGTTTCAAAGGGGAATTTTGATTTTCATTCCAAGAAGGGCCGGCATCCCAGGAGAAGAAAGAAGTTACACGGCCTTCCAGAGTTCAGCAAGGCAAAGACACATGAAACAAACCCACGCTGGGAGACAGTGAGCTCAGGTGCTGCCCTTAGACAGCCAAAGCCGTAACAAGGACCACTGCTTGGCTTTTCATCCGACAGTGTTCGCATGCTGGCCAGCTGACTATGCCAATGGACTTTCCAAATTTCTCGGCCCTAACATTCAAGAGAGATGGCAGGAAGGTCTCCCTGGGGCCGAGAGAAAGCAGTACCCTGAACCACGCAATGCAATGAGGATTGGTGTGTTTCTCAACATACATTTAGACTTGGGTCTGTAGCTCATGGACGGGTGAATTGCTGTATAATCAATTTCGTTTCTCTCAAAATCTTTGAGTTAGAAATATTGACTTTGCAGAAGAGAGCGAAACACACAAAAAATGGGTATTGTGTATCCTCCAGAAATGTTGTTGTAGCCTCTTGTTTTTGTCTGTGTACCCATGTCTCTCACATTTCCTTTTCTTCTTTTCATAAGGTCTAATTTTTCTTTCTCCCAAAATCTGTTCTGTATATTATCCCTGAAAAAATTTGTGGTTTGAAAAATCAAACTTTAAATCCTTAATTGCTGGTTTTGTTGCTTTAGATTCATTTTTCTTTTCTAATTTTTCTGTAAAGGAAATATTCACAAGTTTTCATCTCAGTGTTTTGTGAAACTGTGTACACCTGCCTTCAGCTTTCCCAATGTGATGGTGAATTTCACACTGTACTTTCTCTATTATTCATTTCAGACACTTGATAGACCAAGATTGTGCTTTCTTTGTTCTTTCATACTGATAAGATATTTTTTGATAATGGCTATGTGTGGAAACTTTCAGTGCATCTGCAAAATAAGGATAACCTTAGTGTTTGTTTTATATTGTCATGTACTTCTTTGAGTAATTATTGAATTTTTCTTTTTTTCATGGGTTTGTTTCATGTAGTTTGCTTTGTTTGATTTCTTTGAGATAATTTATAATGACAATTTACGTGGATAGTTTTTTGAATTATGAAGCCATAGTTGTAGAATGTCAAACTTATATACTTGTGTTAGCAACTGAAAATCAAGAAGTAGCCTCTGCCTGTACTCCTGTTGCCTGTCCCGTAAATACCCTGCTGAATTCAGTCAGCATTGATTTTCTGGGTCCTGATGATTTCTTTATCATAATCTACTGGGCCAATTTGACTATTCTCAGCTCTTCTTTCCTTTAGTTAAAGGAATATGTTGCTTATTACGTACTGTGTCCCACACAGTTCTTGGTGTTCCTAGGGTGAGGGTGGTGAGCGGATGGAGGAAAATGACATGAGTTAGAATATAGAAAACTGAGGTTGTGTGGAGTTCTCTCTCTCGATGGGAAGTACAATGGGGCAGAGCGAGAAAGACAAGGAGTGAGAGCAAGGAGCAAGAAAGCGCCAATGGCTGCAGTGCATTTATGTATACACTTGTGAGACTGAGTATCACATGAAACCTCTCCACCTAAGAGTTTATCCATGTGGCTTGTCTCAGGCACCCAGTGTTCTTGTGATTAACCTTACTCTATCCTTGTATATGATCTATCTTTAGCTTCAGCTGCTCCCCACATCTCCCTCTTTTCTATTTTATAGTTGTAAATGTTGAGTAGTTAGTTGAGGCTAGAGGACTTATGTTTAGAAAACTCTGTAGATAATCTTTTTTTTTTTTCTTAAATCCTTTTCATTTTGAGTGAACTTACTTGTTTAGGCTAAAAATTTCCAGTCCAATGATTTTAAGTCCCTGCATTTAGTAATTTAACCTTGATCCATAACAGTAGTCAGTTACTAATGTAGCTTTCGATTTACAGAAGGTGTTAGTGATTTAAGTTTCTTTTAGCTAATATTTAATAGGCCATTGTTTTATAACTCTTGTAGTATACTTTTCTGCAAGATGGTCAAGAGCAAGTTAAGGCGAGACCTGTGTTAATTACAATCAATCTCTTGTTGTCTATCCAGGTTAGTTAAGTCTCCTTAAGAATTACCTTGGAAACATGCACAGAACCTCTTAGTACTTCTGCCAGAGTCAGGCCTCTGGATAAGTCATGGCCACTACTTAACCAAGTTGCTTTCTGTGAAAGTTTGGGAGATTTTTTTCTCCTAGTGACTCTTTTTAGGTACACTATACACTGCAGATCTTTATCCTCTGTGGTCCTACAATCTCCTTGATTCAGTATTTGTAGTACTCACCAGAGTCACAGGATGTTGCTGAAAAGGCTCTCTCATGTCATGTGTCCTTAGTGACCTCTGACAGCTGGGGCCAAAATATTGTCTATACTCTTAGCCATCTATCTTTCTAGTTTCTTGTCTTCATACCTCAGTTGTTGAACATCCAGAAGGGAGGGTTAATGACATAACATTTTGTAGCATTAAGTTAGCTTAATATTATTATTTTATCTGAATATCAAGCACCTTTGAACATAAAATAGTTATTTGCTAACAACCATGGATGTCCTAAAAGTTGAATCACTGTAGAATGCTAACAGGCAATAGTTAGATAATTTTACACAGAAAATGTAAAATCAAAACCATACATAATATTGTAGCATGACAATGATAATTAATTTTGGGGGGGTACTGGGAATCAAAATCATGACCTTGCACTTGCCAGACAGGTGTTTATGCCACTGAGCTATACCCCCAGCCCCAATGACATTTTTGTGAGATACTTAAATTTCCATTTTGACATAGTAGAGTTCTTTTAATCAGTCATCTCTATCTAATACATAAGAAACTTTTACTTGACTCATTGACTTTTCATGGGCTGTCACTGAAGAAATTTATGACAATGTCTGGACTGCTTAACGTTTAGGCATCTTTCAGTATAGTGGTGCATATACAATATATACATCATGTAAGTTTTTGTTATTATTACTGATTGGTGACCTTGTTTTGACTTGACATGAATCTCCAATCAGAATTTAATATCTTTTTTTTTTCTTTTTCTTTTTTTTTTGTACCAGGGATGAAAATCATGAGCTTGCACTTGCCAGGCAAGCACTTGTGCCAGTGAGCTAAATCTCCAGTCCCTAAAAGTAATGTTTTTTTTTTTTTTTTTTTTTTTTTTTTTTTTTTTTTTTTTTTTTTTTTTTTTTTTTGGTACCAGGGATTGAACTCATGACTTCACACTTGCCAGGCAGGCACTTATGCCACTGAGCTAAATCCCAGTCCTCCTCCTATCAAAATTAATTGGAGCACAAAAGAAAGGCAAATGTCTGAATCTAAAAGCAGATGTCTAGCACCATAAAGAATTTCAATTTTACATTTTGGAAAACTTGTACATCTGGAGCCATGAATAAATTTAAAACACCAGGAAGTTAATAACAATCATCACAGGTATATGAAAACCTTTGCACCAGAGCATCTTTAAATAAAAAACCTTATAGTATAGAAAATTTAATCTTTTGACAATGATCAATGTGAACATACCACAATAATATATTTTAGTAACAATTATTGGGGTACCTCTGATAAGGCTATGAAGTTAGCTGGGGCCTCCCATTAATAAATAAGAGCTGATTAATGTTACCAGGCAGCTGTTTTTTTATTCATCACTTGGAGTCCTTTCCAATAATCTCCCACCCTAAGGGATTGTTAGCTTTCTTAATTTTTTATGACTTATGAAAACTCAATCGTAACAGTTAACACATTATTTTTGAACAATAATAGATTTTTAAATCATAATAAACAGCAATATATATTACATTTATATAACCAAGCTTAGCATCATGTTGACCAGTTAGTGACCCAGGTGAAAGCATACTTTTTAAATTTATAACCCAAAGTAAACTTTGATCAAATGGTCCAAAATTGAAAAAGAAAAAAAGGAAAGAGAAAAATTACTGATCTCAAACTAAAAAAAGAAAAATTTAAAAACTCTCACAGATAGGACAAGCAAATAAACAATATATACAGTCTGTTTATAATATCTGAGTGTGCTCAAATATATTTTGACCAAATTAAATTATAATAACTTGCAATTTTAGAAGTTTGTAATTATAAATAGACTAGCCAGAATTTTTGTAGGTCAATTAGCAGAGATCTCTGACAAGAAAATTTGGAAGAAAGAAAACCTTTTATCTATGAAAGGTAAGCCTGTTCACACTTGAGCTGCAAGAAAAGAAACTTCCCAGAACTGTTCCAACTGCAAAAGTCAACTCTGCCTAGGAATGTACCCAATGACAGACTCTGTCCCAATCTGCTACACAACTGCACCCGGCTCACCTGCAGAACTGCCTTGGCTGTTCCAGCTCTCGAGCACACCACCCACCTGGAACAACCCTTAAAAACCCTTTCCCCAAGCCAAATGGCAGCTGCCTTAGTCCACAAGGCAGCCCGCCTTCCGCCTAATAAAGCTTCTCTCTCACAGCAGAATGTCTGGTCTGGTTTCACGTGGGTTCTGGTTCATCAATCTATAAATATTACATAATTTTGTATCTTATTTTGTCTTCAGAATACTGGCAATTTTCATACTCCTTTCTTTTATGTAACCTCCAACTCAGTTGTCTCTATATACTTTGTCACCTACTCAGATCTTCTTTTCCCATTTTTAGTTACCATGTCTTGGGCATCCTGGGTCAATTTCTTTAACTGACCCTAGGTCAGGTCTAGCCCCATCTTCATCTATCAGCTATAGAGCAGTCTCGGAGGCATCACTGCCTCAGGACTAAACATCAACTTCTTGAGAGGTGAAACCTACTCCTTCTCTGTGTCTGTGTTCTTTGTACAGTCAGACAGCATGCTCTGTCACCCAGATAGGCATTTCAGCATTTTCTGGAAATACACAAGCATATCCTTGACACCAAATTAGCAGTGGGCTAGGTCCCTTCCTTGTCCAGTATGAAGATCTTTCCAAAGGATGCTTCCTAACTTCTTTTCCTTTACCTGATTGAATGGTTTTTCTGCTTCTGTAGTCCCATCCTTAGTAGGATTTAAAAAGTTAATAGTATATATTGTCAAGTGAAGTGTATTATGAGGTGTGACTTTGTAGGCATGGATTCCCCTTTATGTTTTTGTATTTGAATTTCGAATGTACAGTGAGCATGTTCAACAATTCCTTGACCTCGAGGGTTGTAAGGAATTACTATGATAAGGGAAATGTGAAAAGCTTTACAAAATGCTTGGAAGGCAGTACTAGTATAAGTAGGGCCACTGTCAGTCTTAAGTACCTGTGGACAGCAAAGGTTACTAGAAGCTTCCAAGCGATAAGCTATGACATGTTTAGCCACTTTGCCAGTGAAGGTAGACGCAAAAATACATCCTGAGAAAGTATCCATTGACACATGGACCCAGCATAGAGAGCCAAACTCAGGCATATGAGAGACATCCATTTGCCAGAGATGATTGGGGTGTAATTCTAGGGGATTAACCCCCATAGGGAGTGAAGGAAGATGTATTATTACACGTTAGAAACATTGTTTAATAGTTTGTCAAGCCTGTTCTTGAGTTAAAAGGAAGTGGTGCAATGCAGACGAATTTTAATGCAAGATGGCATGGGAGGAAAAGCCTGTTGAATGGTCCCTGAGGGAGCAACAGTGAGAGTAGCCACCAATCTCTCTATAGTAGTATTTCCCTTCATAAGGGGCGCTGGAAGTTGGGAATGGGATCATAAATGACTGATAAAACAGGGGATATGGCATGACTGAATAGCAATTCGGAAAATGTGAAACAAATGAAAAAGATCTTCCGGCTTAGTATGAATGGTGGCAGTTTCAATATGGTGAAAGGTTAATTGCAGTGGATGAATGATCTTGTAAGGCCCATATAACGGCCTGCAATTCAGTCTTTTTTTTTATTTAAGAGAAAAAAGACACAGAAAAGAAAGAAGAAAAGCAAAGAAGGCAAACAACAACAAATCCAATACAGTAGCATTATAGGTTTACAAAACAAGATGTTAGGAATTTGACAATGACTGAAATATTGCATGTCATTACCTTCAAAAGCATTGTTTAGATTAACAGATATAGGCATGTAAAATTGATCTAATCATATGAGTATTAACTGTTCTTTTCCAGTAACAAACACCTTTAGTTATATAGTCACATTAGCTATCTTATGTATACATATATACAAATTTATGTCTTTTTCTTTTTCTCTTCCTTCTTTCCTCCTTTCCCTACCCCAATTAGTTTTGCTCTTTGAGCAGTCTCTTACCCTTACACAGTATTTATTGTAGATTTTGGATCATGTATACTTTTTCAGTTTCTTACACCAGGGAGACAATATGGTATTTACACATGTGAGTTTGATTTTTTTCACTTATGAGTATGGTCTCAAGTCATGTGAATTTATGTACAAAAGTCTTGATGCAATCTTGCTTGATAGCTGAGTAGTACTCCATTGTATAAAAATACCACATCTTTTTTATCCATTCCTCGATTGATGGGCACTTGGGTTGTTTCCAAGATTTGGCTATTACATAGTGTGTTGCTATAAACATGGGTGTACATATATCACTGTGGTATGATGCTTTCTGTTCTTCTGGGAAAATGCCCAGAAGCAGCACAGCTGGGTCAAATGGATCTCTAATCCTAGCTTCTTAAGGAATCTCCACACTGATTTCCACACTGGTTGCACCAGTCTACACTCCCATCAACAGTGGAGAAGAGTTCCTTTTTCCTCACAGTCCCTCCAGCATTTGTTGTTGGTTGATTTCTTGATCTTGGCGATGCTTTCTGGGATCAGATGGAATCTCAGTGTTGTTTTAGTTTGGACTTCCTGAATGACAATTGATGTTGAACATTGTTTCATATATTTATTTGCCATTGTATTTCTTCCTCTGAGAAGTTTGTATTCATCTCAGATGCCCATTTTTGGATTGGATCTTTGAATTTTAGGGGTTTGATTTTTTGAAATTCTTTATATGTTTTAGATAGAAGTCCATGGTCTAAGGGATAGTTGGCTAAGACATTTTCCCAATTCATGGATTTTCTTTTCACTCTGTTGAAAATTTTCTTTGACATGCAGAAACTTTTTAATAAAATGAGATCCCAGTTGTTGGTTCTGGGAAGCATTTTCCATGCAGTTTGATTTTTGTTCATAAACTCTCTGCCTACTCCTATGTCGTCAAGATTTTTACCTACTTTGTCTTCCAGAAAAATTAGTGTCTCTGTTTTAATATTCAGATCTTTGATCCATTTTTATGTTAGTTTAGTGCATGGTGATAGACATGGATCTAGTTTTTCCAGCATATGGAAAGCAAGTTTTTCCAGCACCATTTATTAAAGAGGCTATCCTTCTTCCAATGTACATGTTTGGCCCCTTTGTCAAAGATGAGGTGGCTAAGTGTGTTTGTAGTTGTGGCTGTATCTTCTAATCTATTCCATTGATCTTTAGGTCTGTTTTTATTCCAGTACCATGCTGATTTCATCACAGTAGCTTTGCAATATAATTTCAAGGGATTGTGATGGCTCTTGCCTTCCCTTTGTTGCCCAGAATTGCCTTTGCTATTCTAGGTCTCTTCTGGTTCCAGATGAATTTTAGGGATGATTTCTCTAGCTCTGTGAGGTATGCAAGTTACTACTTGATTGGAATTGCATTAAATCTGTACAACAATTTTGGGAGAATGATCATTTTCACAATGTTTGTTCTTCCTATCCATGAACAGGGAATATCTTTTCATTTTCTGAAATCCTCTTTGATTTCCTTTTTCAAAGTAATGTAACTTTCACTGTATAGATCTTTTACTTCCTTTGTTAGATTGATTCCTAAGTATTTCATTTTTTTTTTGGATGTGATAGTGAAGGGTGTGGTTTCCCTTATTTCTCTCTCAGTGAGTTTGTTATTTGTGTACAGGAATGCAATTGATTTTTGAGTGTTGACCTTGTATTCATCTACATGACTGAATTTGTTTATTACATCTAGAAGTCTTCCAATAGATTTTTGAGGGTCTTCTGTGTAAAGTATCATATCATCTGCAAATAGTGATAATTTAACTTCTTCCTTTCCTTTCCTATCTTTATTCCTTTCATTTCTCTCTCTTGTCTAATTACTCTGGCTAATGTTTCCAGAACTATGTTGAATAGGAGTGGTGGTAATGGACATCTTTGTCTGATTTTAGGTTGAAAGTTTTCAGTTTTTCTCCATTAAGTAAGATGGTGGCTGTTGGTTTATGATATATGGCTTTTATCAGGTTGAGACCATCTATTTCAATTTTCTGTAGGGTTTTTATCGTGAATGAGTGTTGGATTTTGTCAAAAGCTTTTTCTGCATCTATTGAGATGATCATGTGGTTCTTGTCTTTGACTCTGTTGATATGGTGTATTACATTTATTAGTTTGAGTATGTTGAACCATCCCTGCATTCCTGGGATGAATCCCACTTGATCATGGTGCATAATCTTCCTGATGACTTGCTGTATTCTATTTGCAAATATTTTATTGAGGATTTTTGCATCTATGTTCATTAGAGAGATTGGTCTATAATTTTCTTTTTTGGTTGGGTCTTTCTCTGGTTTTAGTATTAGGCTAATACTTGCTTCCAGGAATGAGTTAGGGAGACTTGCTTCCCTTTCAATTTCATTGAAGAGTTTGAGGAGTGTTAGAATTAAGTCTTCCCTAAATTTCTTGTAGAATTCAGCAGTGAATCCATCAGGACCTTGGGTTTTGTTTGTTGGTAATGTTCTAATTACTTTTCAATTTCATTATCTGCAATTGGGTTATTCAGTAGTTTTACATCTTCATTCAGCTTTGGTAATTCATACGTTTCTAGGAATTTGTCCGCTTTTTCTGTGTTATTGAACCTATGGGAGTAAAGATTTTTACAGTAGGTATTGATGATCTTTTGTATTTTCAGAGGGTCTGTAGTGATTTTACCCTTTTCATTTCTTATTGCATGAGTTTGAGTTTTTTCTTTCTTCTTTTTAATAAGGTTGGCTAGGGGTTTATCTATTTTATTTATTCTTTCAAAGAACCAACTCTTTGATTCATTAATTCTTTGTATTGTTTTCTTAGTTTCAATTGCATTAATTTCTGCTCTGATCTTGATAATTTCTTCCCTTCTTTGGGCTTTGGACTTGACTTGCTCTTCTTTTTCTAGAAGTTTGTGGTGCAGCATTAGGTTGTTTATCTGTGTTCTTTCCATTTGTCTGATGTGGGAGTTTAGTGCTATAAATTTCCCTCTGAGGACTGCTTTCATTGTGTCTCACAGGCTCCGGTAATTTGTATTTGCATTTTTGTTTGATTATAGATATTGTTTAATTTCTTCTTTAATTTCTCCTGTGACCCATTGATTGTTTAGGAGGGTATTATTTAATTACCATGTGTTTATGTGGTTCTTGTCTGGTTTTTTGTCATTAATTTCCAATTTTATTGCACTATAGTTAGAAAATATGCATGGAATTATTTCAATACCTTTTCATTTACTTAAGCATGTTCTATGGTCTAGTATATGATTTATTTTATTTTATTTTATTTTTTTCAGCACCGGGGATTTAACTCACAACCTCATGCCTGCCAGGGCAGGTGCTTAAGCCACTGAGGCAAACTCCCGGCCCTGGTTTTTTGAGGGAGGGTCGCACTATGTAGCTCAGGCCGGCCTTGCGCTCGCGTTGTAGCCCAAGCCAGCCTCAAACTCACAACACTCCTCCTACCTCAGCCTTCTATATGATTTATTTTAGAGAATGACCCATGTGCAACTGACAAGAATGCGTATTCTGATATTTTTGGGTGAAACATTTGGTACACCATTTGTTCACAAGTTTGATTTGGTTCTGTTATTTCTTCGCTGATTTTTTGTTTGGTTGATCTATCTCTTCACAACAGTGGGGTGTTAAGGTCCCTCATTATAACTGTATTATTGTTTATTTGGTGTTTCATATCTATTAAGATTTGTCTTACATAGTTGGTGCGCCCATATTTGGTGCATATGTATTTATGATCATAATCTTTTCCTCTTCAAGTTTTCCCCTAACAAGTATGTAGTGACCTTCTTTATCTCTTTTGATCATTTTTGGTTTGAAGTTCACATTATCTGCAAACAAAATAGCTACCCCTGCTTTCTTCTGGGTTCCTGTTGCATGGAGTATTGTTTCCCACCCTTTAATTTTTAGTCTGTGAATTTCCTCTTGAGTTAAATGTGTTTCTTGTACACAGCATCTTGTTGGATTTTGTTCCTAACCCGCTCTGCCAGTCTGTTTCTTTTTATTGTTGAGTTGAGACCATTTACATTGATTGATATAACTGATATGTACTGAGTTATTCTTGTTATGTTATCTTTCTTTTCTGTTTAATTGTTTGCCCTACTTATTGGTTTCCTTTTGGTATTGTTCTTAGGATTGTAGTTGTCTTTGTCTCTTCTAGAGTATCTTTCAGTATTCTTTGTAGTGTTAGTTTGGTGGATATAAATTTCTTCAGTTGTTATTTGTTGTGGAAGTATCTTATTTCTTCATCAATTTTTAAAGATAGTTTTTCAAGATACATCAATCTGGGTTGAAAGTTGTTTCCTTTCAGGATTTGAATTAGTTTACTCCAAGCTCTTCTTGACTCAAAGGTTTGTGTTGAGAAGTCTGCTATAATTCTGATAGACTTTCCTTCGTAGGTGACCTTTTTCTTTTTTCTGAGAGCTTTTAGTGTTCTGTTCATGTACTGAATTTCTGATATCCTAATTATTATATGTCTGGGTGAAGATTCATTTTGTTTATGGTTAATTGGGGTTCTGTATGCCTCACTTATGTGCATATCAGATTCCCTTCACATGTTTAGAAAACTTTCTGTTATTATTTCTGCAAATAGTTTTCACAGGTCATTTGTATTGACCCCTGCTTTTTTCATTTACACCAACCAATCTTATATTGTTTCTCTTGGCATCATCTTACAGTTGTTGAATTGTTTCCTGGCTCCTTGCCATTTTTAAGAGCTCTTTTGTTTTGTGATTGTAAGTTTCCATGCTGTCTTCAAGGTCTGAGACTCTGTCTTCAGCTTCATTCAAGTGTTCTGCCAACTTTCAATGGAATTTTTAATTTCCTGAATTTCCCTTTGAATCTGTTTCATGCATTCTATTTGTGTCTTATTTTGTTCATTCAAAGTTTCCATCATTTTCTTATGTTCTTGTAGCTTTTATCTTGATCTTCTTTAAATACACCCAGCATTTCTTTCATAATGTTTGTCATTTCATTTTTTATCTGAGAGATTATTTCTGATCTGATTTCCTCTATAACTTCATGGAGTTGTTTCTTTACTCCATTTGCTATCATTTCAGAAAGTTCAGTTGTATGATTCCCAGTGTCTTCCATTTCAGTGTCTCTTGGGTTTATTACTGATGGATTGGAGTATTGAGGCTGCATCTTGCTCTTTTGTTTTGTCACTTTCCTCTGGGATCTATGTGACTAGTCAGGCAGCCTCCTGATGAATTGCACTGGTACATTGTCTTGGATAGCACTTCAATCCTCCAGTATCCCCATGGCTTGCCAGGGCACACCCCCAAAGTATGGCACCAGATCCTTGTGCTCTATGGCATGTGAGGCTGGCCGTGTGTTCCCCTGATGTACTGTGTTGGGTTGCTCTGGGACCCTGGGCTGGACAAAGTTTATATCCTCCCTGCAGCTAGCATGCACACACCCTTGAAGCTTGTGGCCCAGGCCCAGAACTTGGTTGTGTAGAGGTCAGAACCTCTGCAACCCAGTTGGCTAACAGAGATGCACCCCTGGGTGTGGCACTGGGGACTTGTGCCTGGCTGGGTGGAGTTCAGACTCTCTGGGACCCAGGCAACTAAGCAGAGTGCACCCCAGACTGTGGCACCACCTGGACCTTGCATCTGGCTGCGAGGAGTTAAGAGCCTCTGGAGCACGGGGCTAGGCAGAGTGCCCCCCCCAACATATGGTGCTGGAGCCTTTCTCCTGGCTGGGCAGAGTTCATAACTTCTAGGCCCTGCCCTGTGGCTGCACCCCTGAACTGTGGAACTGGGGCCTTGTGCTCTGGTGGGCAGAACTCAAATTCTTCAAGGCTCTGCAGCTATGCTGGCTGCTACCTGATGAGCAGCTCTGGGGCTCTGGTGGAATTCAGTCATTCATGCAGAAGAAAAACCTGTATTCTATATTTAGGAAGAGGAGGCTGTACCATAAACTCCCCTGCTCAAAGAGGAATCATCTGTGAATACAGAGACACCTCCTGCTATGGGAATCAAATTTATTTTTGAAGGAAATACAAAGGGTGTGAGGCAAGCAAACTGAATTAATTTTTCTGGAGGAGCCGGGCGTGGTGGCCCACGCCTTTAATCCCAGCACTCGGGAGGCTGAGGTAGGAGGAGCGTTGTGAGTTCGAGGTCGGCTTGAGCTACAACTCGAGCACAAGGCCGGCCTGAGCTACATAGTGCGACCCTGCCTCAAAAAACTAGGGCTGGGAGTTTGGCTCAGTGCCTTAAGCGCCTGCCCTGGCAGGCACGAGGTTGTGAGTTCAATCCCCGGTGCTGAAAAAAACAAAACAAAACAAAACAAAAAAAATTTTTCTGGAGGATAATGACAAACAGAATCACCAGGGAAGTTAGCTAATGCAGTTTGCCAAGAGGATGAGAATTGCCATAACCACTGTATTTGAACAGAAGAAAAGAGAACAATGATATTTTGCACCTCATGTCCAAAAAGCTGAATAGCACATATCTGCCCACAGGCAATCAGTCCTGCCACAGCATTATAAAAGGGAGTATTCCAAGGGCTATTGGAGGGTTGTAGGTGCCCTGCCATCATCTGTTCATTAACCAAATTATGA
>RJWM01010637.1:12978-62833 GCA_004363535.1 Dasyprocta punctata
GTCATTGCACAGAGACACCTAGCGACACTCTCGACTCTGGTTGCCGCTCTCCTGCCCCCCGCATAACCCAGTTGCGAGGCAAAGCACTGCAGGGAGAGCTACGTGGTTTCCAGTTCGCGGGCTCTCCGGTCTCTATATGAGGAGGCATTCTGGTAGGTGCCCAGTCCAGACTCCCCAAAGCACCAAAAAACATAGTGGGCCACTCAGACTCACGGGAGCTCACTCATCAATGGAGACACTGGGTCGAATAAATAAAAAAGGGGGAGATGTGGAGAGCCGCCTCCCGGGTCAGGCCTAACGGACACGCTGCAGCCTGCTCTAGAGTTCCCCCCGCCCATCGAGTGAGCCAAGATGGTGCCCACATCCTGCTTCCGCGTATAATGCACGCGCCTGCCAACCCTGCCTACCAATCACCCCCATATACGTGGCATTAGCCTATTGGGTTTAGATAATGTATATAAGGGCGTCACTCAGCCGGAGTGACGGAGACGACCCACAGGGAGCCGTACCTGACGGCCGCATAGAGGTGGTCCCCCGCGCGGCACCCCAGCCCCGCGAGAGTCTGTAACTGATGGTGATGTCTTGGCCCCAGTAAAGGTTTGTGCTCACGACTGGCGCGTGTGTCTCAAGATCCGCTTTCGTTATTGCCTGTGTCTGTCTTTCCTCCCCCTCTCCCTCCCATCGCCGGCCGGGGATCGGAGATCGAGAAAGGCGATCACAGACATGAGCTGCTGTAAGCTTCTCCTGAGTGAGGGGCCACTGATCAACCCAAATAGGATCATCAGATATCCAAGTTATCTTGGTCATTGTCCATGGGGTCAGAGAAGAGATCAAGACCCCTCCTAAAAAATGTGGAGGTGTGTAGCCAATACCATAATGGTTCTTTTTAGGGATAACTGAAAGAAGTTCTCTCCTCTTACTGTTTTTACCAAGCCCTTGAGTGGGAAGAGAATCTCATTATAACATTTGATGAGTTACCTAGGAGTTAGGGCTAACCAGAAATGCCCCCATATCCTGTAATAATCATGACTCCATAAATTGACTGTCATATGGGGGAGGACATAAGATGAAAAATATCCAGAATGTTCTTCTGCATCCCTCCAAGTTAACAATTTAACAATACTGCCCACCCCTTGTAGATCTGTGGTTGCTATGTCCGGTGGCCATGCCATGGGTCAGTGGCACTGGGCAACGTCTGAAACATCTGCACCTGTGTCTGAAAGCCCTTTAAATGATTTTTCTTCAATAATTTATTCCATGTTGGAACAACCTTGTTTAATCTGTTGAACTCAATAAGCAACTGAAAACCCGAAACCTTTGGATGCTCTTTGCTTATTTATAGATTTTCCAATTTTTGTCCAAGGAAGAATGACCAATTGAGCAATATGAGAGTCTGGAGTGACTTGAACAGTGTTTTGAATTGTTTGAATCATAACTCTGATTTCCTCTGTATAATCAGCATCCATGACACCAGGCAAAACCTACAGACCTTTTAAATTCAAAATGCTGCAGCCTAACAGGAGTTCCACTGTTACCTGAGGCAAAGGTCCATAGATTCCAGTAGGAATACCCTGGGGTCCTATTTCAGGAGTTAATATGAGTCTGGAGGAGTGACTGAAGTTCAAATCTCCACTGTCTTTTGTTGCTTTCCAGAGGTCAGGAACATTCTTGGTAGTGGATGATAGGGCTGGTGAGGAATTAGGGAAAGCACCCCCACTCTTTGGTGGGGGTGGGGCAGGCCCACTAGAAATTTCCTGGAATGGGTCAGCCTTCCACATCAGTTCTGGATCTATGCTCATTTGCCCCATGTTTACCTCATCTACACTTTGTAAAAATACTAGAAGATTTTGCTAAAAGGATGAGTAATGGCTGTATTGCCCTTATCAGTGCAGTAGAGCAATTTTGGGCAAAATGTCCTCCCTATCCACTGCTGAACCAAGTAACCTTGTTGCTTCCTTTTCTTCTAGGGTGTGGATGAATAGCCCAAGTGATACCTGCTGCTAAGGTAGTCCCTTGTAAGTATGAGAGGCCCATGTCTTCACAAATCCAAATCATCTCAGACAGTGTAGCCTCTATTTTATGGACCCATCAGGCCTCTTTACACCATTTGTTTGCATTCTCAGAGGCCAATTGTTAAACAGTTAATTCATTAGGTTCTCAATTGTTGATAATCCTCTCATTATCCTGTAATAGGCATGCCACAAAATCCTGAAAAGGTTCATCAGGATTCTGGTGGATGGAGGTCAGGTTAAGGTCATGCTTTGAAGGAATTTCCCTCCAAGCCCATATGGCAACAATTTTAATTTGTTCATATATTTGTATTTTAAAAGTAATTTGATTATTTGTGGCATCAAAGGCATCTTCTCCAGTTAACATATCTTTTGTAATGGTTATGTTGTGAGCAGCGTTGCAAATGGCTTGATTCATGCACAATTCAAAAACATTTTCTTTCCACAAAATATAATCCCCCAGACTTAAACATGATTTAGCTATTCCCTTCCAATCATTTGGGGATATAACTTGTTGTCCTATAGGTTCTAGTAAACCTAATGTAAAAGGGGCTGTGGTGCCATAGGTGATGGTAGCTTGTTTTGATTCTTTTAGGGTCTTAAAAGGTATGGCTTCATGAAGATGTGTGACCTGCTCCAGATTATTAGGAATTTGGAGTTCAACAATAGGGTAAATATGTTGAAATCCCTCCATGGACTCCTTTGACTATCTGGCTTCTTTTAATGCCAGTTGCAAAGGTGAAAGAGAGGATGATTCAATTCCCTAAGAGGTGGAAGTTTTGACTTGTGATGGAACAAGGTTTCTTTGAGCTGAAGAGGTGGAAGCTGTCGCTTGAGGTGCACTTAGTGTTATTGGTTTTGCCTTAGGCAGCTGTGAAACTGAAGTCACAGTGAAACACTTCACTAGTGGGAAAAGCCTTTTTTGCCCCCCCCTCCACTGTTCCTTCCTTGTCTGATTGAGTAAAGTTGGAAGGTTCAAGCTGTATTGGTGGGGCTGTTGCCTCATTATTCCTTGTCTGCTCAGGACTTGGTTTTAAGATAATGCTTTGAGCAGAACCCTCTGTAGTCATTTTAGGCATATGACCATTGAGACACTCCCTAATCCAGGTTCACAAAAGAAAAGTAAGTATGGGAATCCACAATAGAACAAGGATTTGTATATGCATTTGTTGTTCTTGAGAACCTACTCGCATCATGCTTAATATTTGATTAAGTCAATGTACTTTTCTCTTTTTGGCTTAAGTCTATTTCTCTCTTTGGTTTTTCTTAGGCTTATTTCTCTCTTTGGCTTCTTTGGTCTGTTTTTCTCTCTGCCTTCTCAAGCCTGTATCTCTCTTTGGCTTCTCTTAGCCTATATCTCTCTTCAATTTCTCTGGCCTATTTCCATGTTTGTGCACACATAGCTAGAGGTCTCCTCTTACCTGCTATTCAATATGTTTCCTCCTTCTGTGGGTTCCTGTTTAGGCACCAACTGCTGCATCCCATGAAGCTTTTGATGTTCCCAAGGTGAGGATGGTGAGAGCATGAAGAAAAAGGAAAAGACTTGGAATACAGAATACAGAAAACTGAGGCCATGTGGACCTCTCTCTCCTGATGGGAAGTACAAAGAAGCAGGAGGAGAGGGAGAAGGAGTGATAGGAAGGAGCAAGAGAGCTCTAATGGCTGCAATGCATTTATTTATACACTTGGGAGATTGAGTATCATATGAAACCCCTCTACCTAAGAGTTTACCCATGTGGCTTGTCTCAGGCACCCAGTGTTCTTGAGATTAGCCTTGCTCTGGCCCACACATGATCTATCTTCAGCTTCAGCCACTCCCCACAGTAACTGGCTTCAAGGACTTTGGGGAAAAGAAAGTCAGTCATGGACACTTTTAACTTTGCTTGCTCTACTTGAACCACCTCTCCCCACCCCCAGGATGTTCCTAAGTTATGATAAACAATTTTAAGCAAATGTATTTAGAACTAGTTTGCCTGGGGGCAGGACAAGATGGCAGAATGGTAAACAACAGGGTAAGTGGTCTCCCTAAAAGATACCATTTAAATGTTGGAATATAACAAAATGGGGAAGACAAAAAAGAGGGAAGTGGGTCCTCTGGACCCAGGAAGAATCTAAAATGAGAACTGAAGCCCACAGAAAGAATAAAAAAGAAGTAATCAAACAAAGGAGGAGGCTGGCAGCACCTCTGACCAGAGCCGAACCCACTTTGTGGCGGGGACTGCTGTGACCTGGGGATGCGCAATTAAAGTGCTGCAGCCATGGTGGTGGCACCAGTGGCAGCAATGGCGGCAGAGGCAGCAATCCTAGGGTGGACTAAAACAGGCTGGTGAGTGAGTGCGGCAAACCCCACCCCCCTGCGAGGGAGAGCGAGGGACTGGCAGCCATCTTGGGACCAGAACTGCACCTAATTGGGCATGGTCCCACAGAAATTGCTCTGAACAAGTCCCAGAGGGTCCTGGTGGGTGACTGGCTAGGTCTGGAGACAAAGGCTCCACATGCGCCCTAGGGGTGATAGGAGAAGTTTCACGGACAACCGGCCCAGGTTCCCAGGCAGCAGCCCTGCCCCCACACACTGTGCCAGACATCAGAGGAGCTGAGATGGACTGGGGAAAGGCAGTGGGCAGTGCTGAAACAGCTCACCTGGTGGTAACCATCAGATATCCACAACCAGCACTGGCTCACTTCAGAGAAATCACAAGAACCCTGTAACAACCCAGGAAAATGCCAAGACAAAGAGGTAGGGGGCAGTCTCTAGTCTCCAATTCAAGCAGAACAAATCCAGGAGAAGCAATGCAGAAGAGGTCGGGAGTCCCACAACTAAAGTCTCTGAGGTAATGACAACTGAAGTAAAGAAACAACTCCATGAAACTATAAAAGAAATTAGAGCAGAAATACTAACCCAACTAAAAGAAGAAATCAAAAACATAATAAAAGAATCACTAGGCATCTCTAAAGGAGACATAGATCAAAAAATGGAGCGTAAGAAAATGAGGGAAACCTGGAATGAATAATACAAAAAAAATTTAGAATGCATGAAACAGATTCAAAGAGACTACCAGGAAATCAAAAACTCCAATGAAAGTTGGCAGAACCACCTGGATGGAAACTAAAGATAGACTTGCAAACCTGGAAGACAGGTTTGCAGCTTGGGATTGAGAAAGGAAAGATCTCTTAAAAATAATAAGAAATCTGGAAGTAACAATACAATGGCTGCAAGACAACCCAAAGAAATATAATTTAAGAATAAAAGGTGTGAATGAAAAAGCAGGGGTCAATACAAATCAAATTAAAAGCCTATTTACAGAAATAATTTCAGAAAACTTTCCAATCATGGGAACAGGAAGTGACTTTCAGATAAGTGAAGTATATAGAACTCCAGCTAAACATGACCAAAATATACTTACACCCAGACATATAATAATCAAGATCCCAGAAATTCAACATGAAAACAAAATATTAAAAGCTATTAGAGAAAAAAAAAAACAGATCACCTATAAAGGAAAACCCATCAGAATCACAACAGACTTCTCAACACAAACCATCAAGTCAAGACGAGCTTGGAGTGAAGTATTTCAAGCCCTGAAAGAAAATAACTTCCAACCCAGATTGATGTACCCTGCAAAATTAACTTTCAAAATCAATGGAGAAACAAGATACTTCCACAACAAAGAACAACTAAAGGAATTTATGACAATCAAGCCAACCCTACAAAGAATACTGAAGGGCATTCTAGAGAGAGATAAAAAAGTCCACAGCTCCAGAAACAGTGGCAGAGGGATATCACCAAGTGGGGCAGACAAATGAATAATCCATCATTGGGATTTGAGTCCAGTATTGTTTTCAATGAGCTGTTTAGTTTAATCTTATTCTACCTCAACCTGCTTAACTTTATTATATATGATGACAAAGACAGCTATTTTAAAGATAACAAAATATATTAGGGTAGCCTTTATTGATATTTGATCACTTTGTTTTGAAACCCAGTATTGCTTTCACTGTTCTGTTTTGAGGGATTTTTAACCTATTTTGGTTTGTTTGATTGTATTATAATAGATGATATAGGCAACTGCCTAGAAGATAATATGAGGCATTATAGAAATCAATGTTGCATTACTATGTATTGCTTCCATTGTTTTATTTGTTATTGGTTTTATTCAGTACTATTTTGCTCGATTATATTAGGCCTGATGGTATGGGCAGTTATTTTGAAGACAATAAGAGGTATTACAAGGGGAAAGGAGGAAGGAAGGAAGGGAAAAGGAAAAAGACATAGATTTATATGAGGATATACATAAGATGGTTAAAAAGACTTACTACTAAATGCATTAACTATTGAGAGAGAACAGTTGATACTCATATGATTATATCAATTTTACATGTCTATATCTGTCAATCTGAGCAACCCTCTTGAAGGTAACAATATACAATGTTACAACCACTGTCAAATTCCAATCATCTCAGTTTGTAAACCTATAATGTTATAGTATCGGATATGTTGCTGTTGTTTGTTGGTCCCTTTAGCTTTTTGTTTCTATTTTCTGTGACCATTCTTTTATTTTTATTGGTTTTATTCTGAACTATTTTGTTTGATTATATTAGGCCTGATGATATGGGCAGTTATTTTAATGACAACAAAAGGTATTCTAAGGGGAAAGGAGAAAGGAAGGAAGGGAAAAGGAAAAAGGCATAAATTTATAAATAGGTATACATAGGACAGTTAAAATGACTATATTACTAAATGCATTAGCTATTGGAAAAGAACAGTTAATACTCATGATTAGATCAATTTTGCATGTCTATATCTGTTAATCTGAACAACCCCTTTGAAGGTAATGATATGCAATATTGCAATTACTGTCAAATTTCAATCATTTCACTGTGTAAACCTATAATGTTACCATATCGGATTTGTTGTTGTTGTTTGTTTGTCTTTTTTGCTTTTTGTTTCTCTCTCTTTTGTATTCATTTTCTCTTAAATAAAAAAATAGAATTAGTTTGCCTGACAATATATGACTTAATTTGATTCATGTAACCAATTATGTAATTGCCTTCCGCTTTGTACTTCCTGCTTGAAAACTGTATTTAAACTGCACTCAAACCTGACTCCTCACCGGTGGTTTATACACTGTTAATTATCACCTAATCCTCTGGTATTACAATCAAATAAAGTTGGCTTCTAGATTACTTGGTACAAAGAGTTTTCCATCCAGTTTTATATTGGTTTTTCTGCAACAAAATTAGTAACTGAAAATAAATGCCAGTCTTGAATTTAATTACTATATTTTTTCTTCTCTTTTCAAAATACTTTCTCAGGCCATGCTGTGACTGGGAGGATCCAAAGAGAAGCCAACTAGCCAGTCTTCCTGGCAAACCATGTAAATTGTGTGGATTCCAGGAAGAGAAAAGTCATCACCTCCCATGAGCCTACTGGTGCGTGGGCTGAGTCAAGGCCCCTCCCACACCCGGGTAGGCAACCCGTTGGTTCTGAAGAGAGGTTGAGTTAAGGTACATAAAACAACTAAATGCTTGTATTGTTTGGTGATTTTGCGGCCTGGGGCCAGCAGTCTTAGCATCTGTTGGGAAGATGGCAGTGCAATACAGCAAATTTGAGGTTTTTCCTTCTATTTTGTCTTTGAAATCCAATATTGTTCTCACTGTTTTGATTTGTTTCAATTGTTTTGCTTTATTGAATATTCTGTTTTGATTGGTTTTATTCTCTTTTGTTTTTTGTTTGATTTTGCTATACCTGATGGAATGGAATGGATAACTATTGTGAAGATAACAATATATACTATGGTAGCTACTATTGTTTTCTTAGTATCCTGCTTTGAAGTTCTGTACCAATTCTGCTGTTTTGTTTTGATTGGCTTTGTTCTGTCGTGTTTTTTTTTTTTTTTGGATTTTACTACCTTTAAAATAAAAAAATTAAAATAACAAAATACTTTCTCAGAAAACATAAATGAAATATTTCCTGATTTCACAGTGAGTCACAGTTCTATATAAACCCTCTTCCAAATAATGGCTAGTTGAATTTGGGGTTTTCTGCAATTCTTTCTTTTTCCATCTTCTCTACTGAAGTTTTTGAAAGATTTTGAGAAGAATTAGTGTTAGTGCCCTTTAATTATTCATAGAATGCACCGTTGAAATCCTTCTGTCTAGAGCTTCAATTTATCAGTTTCTTTTCTTTTCTATTTTTCTGTTTTTTGTTGGCTTTGTTTTGCTTTCTGTGGTAGGTGATGCTGGAGATTTTTCCCAGGCAGGATCTTTCACAAGTGGTGCCCCACAAGCTATGTTAATAGACCCAAGATCTCTTTAATCACAAATTTAACTCTTTAGCAGTTATAGATCAGATTTTCTTCTTCTTGATTCTGCCTTGGTAGTTTTCTAATTTCTAAGAATTTTTACATTCTTTGGGATTTTCAGTTTGATAATGTGGCCAGGTGTGGAGGTGCATGCCTGTAATCCCAGCACTCAGGAGACTGAGGCAGGAGTTTTGCTGTGAGTTTAAGGCCAGTCTGGGTTATGAAGTGAGTTTAAGGCCAGCCTGAATTGCATAGTGAAACTCTGTCTCAGAAAGACAAAAGCCAAAGAAACAACCTATTTGATTGCTCCTACTATATCCCTAAAATCTGTTTGATTTCTGTAGCATCAGTTGTACTACCTAGTTTCATTTCTGATTTTTTTTAATTGAAACTTCTTTGTTTGTTTGTTGTTGTTGCTGCTGTTTTGTTTTGAGACAGGGTCTGGCCTTGAACTCACTATGTATACCAGGCTGGACTTGAACTCACAGGGATTCTCCTGCCTCAGTCTTTGAATTGCTGGGTTTACAGTCATGAACCACCACACCCAGCTCTATTATCTTGTTAATCTACCAGAAGTTTTTCTTGGTTACACTGATCTTCTTTATTTTATTTTATTTTTTGAATAAAAAATCTCTTTATTGAAATAATAGCAGAAAACTTTCCAAATAAGCAAAATGAATTTAACATACAAATAAGTGGGGTACATAGAACCTAAATAACCATAATCAGAAAATAAGCTTGCCACAACATAACACAGTCATAATTTCAGATGTCCAACACAAGAACAGAAATTTAAAAGTGGTTAGAGAAAAGCAATGTGTCATTTATAAAAGTGAAACCATTAAAATTCCAGTGAATCTTTCAACACAAATCTTAAATGGCAATAAAGTTTAAGGTAAAGCTTTTCAATCCCTAAATGTAAAAGATTTCCAACCCTGGTTGATATAACCTGAAAAACCTGAAAAAATTGACACAAAAATAATACACTTTTTTTTTTTACATTTCTTTAAGTAGCCTAATTAAGCCTAAATTGCCCAATTAAGTGGTGGTGCACACCTTTAATCCCAGTACTTGGGAGGTTGAGGTAGGAGGAGTGTTGTGAATTTGAGGCCCGCTTGGGCTACAACGTGAGCACAAGCCTGCCCTGAGCTACACAGTGCGACCCTGTCTCAAAAAACCAGGGCTGGGAGTTTGGCTCAGTGACTTTAGTGCCTGTGTGACTGTCTGGCAGGCGCGAGGTTATGAGTTCAAGCCCTGGTGTCGCAAAAAAAAAAAAAAAAAAAAATTGCCTAATTAGCTAGGCAGTCAAACATGGTAAAGGCAGCACACCTTGTTTGGTACAGATTATTCTTTTTTTTTCAAATACCAATTTTTGGCATAACCCATTTTCTCTATTATTTATATTTTCTGTTTGATTTAACTCTGCTCTAGTGATCATTAGTTCTGTGTTTCTGTTATCTTTGGAATTCGTTTGTCATTTTTCTTACCTCATTAAATTACAAAGTTAGGCTGTTGTATATTTATCTTGCCTGTTTGTGAAATAAACATTCATAAGTATATATTCCTCCTCTGCCCCTGCTCTTACTTCATCTCTCATAAGTTGGAATGGTATGTTTTCATTTTTGTTCATATCTAAATATTTTCTGCTTTCCTTCATGAATTTTTTCCTTGATCAAGTAGGGTTAAGAAGAATTTTGTTTAATTTCCACAACTTTCTGGCTTTTCTGCTTTTCCCTCTGTTGTTGATTTCCATGTTCATATCACCATGGGTAGAGAAGATCCTTTGGCATCCAACTTTTAAAATCTTTTAAAAATATCTGTGCAGGGCTGAGAATTCAGTCTACAGTAGAGCTCATGTAGCATGTGTAAGATTCTGGTTTGGCTCCAACATACACACAAATACATAAACACTTGCACACAATCTCCCATAACAGAATCTCTGACTGATTGCACCCCATAGTGCTGCTTCATTGCATGGGTCTCAGCTTGGATGATGTAGAGAAAGTGGGATTCTAAAGTCTTTAGCACATGCGTGCTCATCTCTTCTGGTATTAGGTTGTTTTAAGCAAAAAATAGAACAAGACAAAACAAAAGAAAACAAAACAAAAAAAATGATGGGTGGTGTCATTTCTAAGAGAAAATTGCTTCATACAACAGGACATACTGATATTAATATAGTTGTCAGCATTTCAGGTGAAATTATCAGAAAGTGAACTGTAATGATGACCAAAAAATTAGGGTAAAAAAAAAAGTCACTAGTGATCTTGAGAAGGAAAGTTCTTTTGGTGGACACAGGTGTCTATGAAGCTTGTTATTCAGTTGCTGACATAGATACTGAAATCAGTTCTGTCAGCAGAACAATGCTTTGGGGGCATGAATAAGAGGTGATTTATGGTAAAAGAGAGGGTAGTTTCTGAGTTGAATGTTATATTAGCAATGGGAGAGTACAAGATTAAAACAGACATAAGATCTCTAGCTCTGTGCCACTTAATCTGACAACCATTGGATTCTGGGATGTCAGCTTTAGCCCAGAAATATCAAGGCAGCATCAAATCCCTCTCCTGGTGGGGTCTGTCCAGTGGAGGAACCACCAGATAGCATGTACCTCAAGATCCAGCAAAACTGAAAGCTCTTGTGTGCCAACATGTGGTCCAAGAAGGTTGTACTTTCACAATCTCTGTACATCTCAGGACCTGCAGCATCTGAGCCTCAATCCCTACTGCTGATGTTCCAGGGAAGAATGTTTGCATCCCAATAGCTTCACTCTTCAGCCAGGGACACTAAAATGGCCGGAATTGGAGAGTTTTGTTTTGTTTTGTTTTTAGCAAAGCTTGGAGTAGTGACTATATTTTTCATTTTAAAATATTTCTGTTCTTCTGAGCTAGAGACACAGCTTGGTAGTAGAGCACTTGACTTGATTTTGCAAGGCCCTGCATTTCATCCTCTGGAGTTCAAAAACAGAAAAACAAACAAAAAAATCCTATTCATTCAAATGTTAGAAATCAAACACTAAAAACTAAATGTTTTAACTGTAAGGACATTGTTTCATCTCAGAAAATGACAGGTATCAATTTCACTGCCAAGGAGCTAGTAAGCTACAATTTGATTTATACATGAGATTTGAATGTTTCTTTTGCACTTATCACATTGATTAAATATCAGTTTTTAGTTTCAAAGGGTGAGACTGTGGTAAAAGAGGATGTGGGATATTCTTTGTGTGTTTGGATGTTGTCTTAGTCTGTGTTATGGTTTGTATCTACATGCATCCAACAAAGCCTCATGCACTTATAGGTGGGGCTTCTGGGAAGTGGTTGGATCATGGGTGTGTGGTGCTGGATTAGGGTGTGTGACACTAGGGTTAAGGATATGCAGTCACCGAATTGGTTTAGCTTTGTTCTGGATGTGAATAATGGGAAGGCCCACTCTAGATGTGGATGGTACCATCCAGTAGGCATGTAGTCTTGATGAGATAAAATGGACACCTTCTGCTGCTCACTGCTTGCTTCCTCCTGCCTACCCTATCATGGACTGTTTCTCCTCCGCCATGGAGCCATCCTACTATGGGCTGAAACATCTACAAACTGTGGACAAAATAAACTTTTTCTCATTTAATTTCTGGGTGTCATGTATCTTGTTCCAGCAACAAGAAAATAAAGATAGTCAACATTGTGCTACTACCCTAAAATACTTGCAACTAGTCAATTTATAAAGAACAGAAACTGATTTCCTCACAATTCAGGAAACTCAGAAGTCCAGTATCCACTCTCCTTCATCTAATAAGGACATTTTTCTATTCATTCCACGGCAGAAAGTGAAAAGTCAAGAAGAAAGAAACAACAGGAGTTCAAACTAGTCTTTTTTTCTGATATGAAGGAAATCATCACCCTCATTCATCTTATTCCCACGAGGTGAAATTTCCATCATTCGTTTTAGTATTTGCCTCAACTTGGACTTCCTTTCATGGAAATTGAGAGAATTGTCTGGCTTTACAGTTTGGAAGGGGATTTGGACATGAGAATTCACCTCACCCCTAGGCCACCTACATTCCTCTTGGTCTTTCATATGCACCCTTTTCTTTTTTTCTTTTTTCTTTTTTTATTTCAAACAAAAGGAAAATAAGACATCAAAACGTAACAATTTCACCCCAACCAACAAAACAGCAACAATCATCAGCATATTGGATATTCCCAAAAATTATTTAAGACTAAAAATACAGACATGAAACATTATCTAAGTGATTGTTAACACAATTGTTTTCAAATGAACATTTCACATTAAAAATAAAATCTGAAGGTGACCCTGAAAAATTACATTTTACTCAAAATTCTTTTTTTCTGCTACAACTAATTTTTATATACATAGATTTTATTTCAGATGACATGATACTCAACCCAGAGGACCCCAAGAACTCCACACCTGTCTTTTTGTGACAGCAATGTATTGAGGGCTCCCACTACAGTTGTATTAAGGCTTACTTGATTTTTCATGTCGATTAATAATTGTTTTATATAACTGGGTGGATTAGTATTTGTTGCATTATTATCTCTTCCTCTTAGATTGTTCCCTTACCAATGTATAATGACCTTCTTTGTCTTTCTTAATCAGTCTTAGCTTAAAATTAACTTTATCTGAAAATAGAATAGCCACTTCTGCTTTTTTTCTGGACTCCCGTTGCATGGAGTATTGTTTTCCATCCTTTAACTTTCAGTCTGTAAGTATCTTTTTGAATTATATGTGTTTCTTGCATACAGCATGCTGTTAGATCGTGCTTCTTGATCCATTCTGCCAGTCTATGTCTTTTGACTAATGAATTAAGACCATTAACATTGATGGTTAAAACTAATACATATTGACTTATCTTTACCAGGTTGTTTTCTTTTTTCCTGGTGGATTCCTTCTATTGGGGTTCATGGAGCTACAGTACTTATCATCCCTTTCTAAAATGTCCTTCAAAATATTTTGGAGTGCTGATTTAGTAGTCATGAATTTCCTCAACTGTTCCTTATCATGGAAGTATTTTGTTTCTCCCTCTATTTTGAAAGATAGTTTTGCAGGATACATCAATCTGGGTTGAAAGTCATTTTCTTTTAGAAGTCGGAGTACTTCAAGCTCTCCTTGACTTAAGAGTTTGTGCTGGGAAGTCCACTGTAATTCTGACAGGCTTTCCTTTATAGCTGACTTATTTCTTTTCCCTAACAGCTTTTAAAATTTTATTCTTGTGTTGAATTTCTGGACTCTTGACTATGTTATGCCTGGAAGTAGTTTTTTTTTATCATTGCTAATTGGAATTCTATATGCCTCACTTATTTGTATGTCAAATTCTTTTTCTCTAGCAGGAAAATTTTCTGACATGATGTCTGTAAGGATGTTTTTAATGTCATTTGTAGTATCTCCTGCTTGTTCACTGACTCCAATCAATCTTAAGTTATTTTTATTTGTCTCATCAAGCAACTGCTGGATTAATATCTCATAATCCCTTGCTAGTTTTGAAGAATCTTTCTTTTCCTGGTCACTAACTGCGAGCCTGTCTTCAATATCTGAGATCCTGTCCTCACATTGGCTTAATCTGCTTTGAATACTTTCAATAGAGTTTCTACTCTCCTGGATATCTACTTGAATCTGCTTTATGAAATCCATTTGCTTCCTATGCTGTCCTTCCATAATTTGCTTAAGCTTGTTTATTTATTTATTTATTTTTTGTCTGTATCTGCCCTAACATCACTAAGCATGGTGTATATTTTGGTAGTCTCTGTGGTTATTTGAGAGATTATTTCTGATTTCATTTTTTTCAAAGTCTCATTCAACTGCTTTGTTACCACTTCTAAGAAACCTTGTAGGGGGTTTTCAGATTTTTTAGGCTCATTGCTCCCTGGGTTTGCTTTTGGTGAACTGGGTGTCTGGGGTTGTGACTTGTTTAAGTGTCTTCTCATTTCTTTTCTTTTTTAGTTTAATTCCTAAAGTGATACCTGTTAGTTCCCTGTAGTGGGTTACTTTAATGGTGGTATTAAGGACTTCCAGGTGATGAGCACTTCCCGGAGATATCTTCCAGGTGTAACTGGTTCCTGGGCTCTGAGTCTATTGAAAAATCCCTCCTCCTCAGTTTGTCAGAGATGAGAAACCACTGCTATCCTAGCCCAGTCCCTAGTTCCTTGGCACCACAGCTCAGTCCTCTCTGTGACCCCCAGTCAATCCCAGTCCTGGACCATCAAGGCCAACAGCTATCCAGTTCAATCAAGTCAGTTCTGGCTGCAGTGGCACCCACAGGACCAAACACAGCTAACAAAACAGTAAACTGATCCAACCCCTGATTCACAACCCCCAACCATATAAACTGAATTTATATCCATACAACAGGATACCAAGCAATCATATACAATACTTAGGTTCACAAAATGTCAATTCTGTCCCCAAGGGTGAGGACCCAAAATGAATTTAACAAAAGGTAGAAAAGTGGGAAAAGGGAAAAGAGACTGCAAGTAGGTTGGAGAACAAAGATGGGTCCACCAACTCAGGGAAACCACTGCAGAAGACTGAGGGAAAACAAAGCCAAAAGAGACAGAAAAGAGAACAGAACAAGACTAGACCCAAAAGGAGGGCAGAAACCACACTCACACTTAAAAAAAAAAAAGTCCACTTCTGGAGTTCTCTCTGGATTCACTGGTAAACAGCCTATGGAGACAGCAACCCAAATTGTGGCACTATATCTCCACAAGTTGGCAACTGTTTGTGGATGGAGTAGTAGACAACCTTAGCAGGCCTGCCCTGAGAGCAGCCTCCTCGGGCTTGCAGCCATCCAAGCAGTCTCTGTAGGTCTGTGCCCAGCTAGGAACTGCTGGGGGAAACTGGCAACAGTTTTAACCCCAGGCATATCTGGCCTGACACAGGAATGGCTTCCAGCAAATCGCTCTCTCCCATGGGAGGACTAAGCCCTCCACTCTCACCACCAGCCAGCAGAGTCTTCTGCGCCCTCTGCTCTCCTCCACTGAGGAATGGTTCTGCAGAGGTCCCAGGGTTGCCAGCCGCTGCCAGCATTGTGACCTTGCGCCCCTGGGCTCCAACAGCTCCCCTCGAGTAGTGAGACTGGCTCCGGGCAATGGCTCTGCCAGCTACCACCTTCTTCTTAGTTGAATTTTTTCTTTTCACTCTCTCTGTGGGGTTCAATTCAGACTTCAGACTCTTCCTGAGTTCAAGGAACCCATCTCTCTCCTTGTTGTGTTCCTCAAGATGGTGTGTTCCCACATCTAGACAGTGTCTCTCAGAGGCTGTTTTCCCTGCTTCCCACCACTTTGCCATCTTCCTGGAAGTCCCCATATGCACCCTTTTCTTGTTAAAGGAGCCCACAGACCATTTTAAGTGTATGTATTGATAAGCCAGGCTTGGTGGCACATGCCTTTAATCCCAGCACTCAGGAGGCTGAGGCAGGAGGATCACTGTGAATCCGAGAGTGGCTTGGGCTACAAAGTGAGTTCTGGGCCAGCCTGAAATGCATAGTGAGACCCTGTCTCAAAAAATAGGGCCAGGGATTTAGCTCAGTGGTGTAAGTGCCTACCTGGCAGGCGCAAGTTTGTGAATTCGATCCCCGGTACCAAAAACAAAAAAATGTATATGTATTGATGTTCATTCCCCGTCCCTGGCCCCCTCTTGCAGTCTAAACTCAGTGCTGACAAGCCCCAAGGAGAGGTCTATGGGGTTGTTCGTTTCCACTCTGTAGCTGTACACCCCTCTTGCCACACACCCTGGAAGTCAGCCTTCTACCTCTGACCCGGGTTCATGTCCTCTCCTGCCCCAGACACACCCTCAAGCTTCCATCCCTGACTTCGCCCACTCAGAAATGATTCCACAGGAGGTGAATAAGGGCAAGACTTTATTTGTGGCACAGGGTTTCAATAAGGCAACCAGTCTGACAAACATGCACGGCCCCCAAGGTGTGGAGCGTAAGTGAGTACACGGCAGGCGGGAGGGAGTTTTCTGTCCTTGGAAAGCCTTGCCATGGTTGTCCAGGAGAGGAGGAACACAGACAGGTGGCATCCCCTTAGCAGAGGCCTCAAGGGCCCTTGGGGTGCAGGGCACAGTCCAAGCTCAGCAGTCCACAGGCACAGTAGCCAGGCCCCCACTGAAATGGGTGGGACCTCTGCCAGGATGTGTGTTGAAGGGTGTGGAGCTGAGAGACACCCCAAAGGCTGGGGCTCCTTTCCTCTTCGGGTTCCTGCCTGCTCTTGGCCTGGGTCTTCAGTAGCTTCCTGGGGCGTCCCAGACTGCAGCAGATACTCTGGGCCTGGAGTCATCCGCCTCTGCTGACACTGACCTCTTCCAGCTTCCTCAGTGTGGCCTGTGACACACCGATGGTAGCCTCTGCCTCGCCTTGCAGCCACTGGAGCTCCTCTGTGGGTCTCGGCTGCATTTCTGTCCCCTGGCCGCTCCGACTTCCAGGTCAACCCAGTGCAGCGGCTGGCCTTCTTGGGAGTCGACCTCTCCACACCTCTGGCAGGAATGGTGGCACAGTGCCTTGAAATTATCCAGGGCCCAGGCCCAAGCCTGTTCTGGGTTCAGGTCTGGTGGTTCACGGGGCTCTGCATGCACCCAGCCTTAGCTTCTGCTCTCCCCAGGTTGATGCAAGGAGCGCCATGGCTGCAGCCTCTCCAGCAGGCCAAGCCAGGAGAGAGGGCCCCTGTGTCTGCTGCTGACTGGGCCTGCTCATATAGTGTGGGGCCTAGAGCTCAAAGCCAAGGGCGGGGACATGTATGCTTATCTTGGCTGGGCCACTCAGTGGTTCAGAGCCTCAGGGGATTAGGCCACAAATTGAATTCCTCAGGATAGGCCTTTGAAACTCCTTCGGTTTGCATGGAATCCTGGAGGAGCAGAATGGGGTGCCCTGGGAACAGCGATCCAAGGCGGGGACAACTTTCCTTTGCTATACCGAGTCTCGCTGTCTAGAATTGCCTGGAAAAGGAGAAAAGGAGAGTCCTGGACCTCCTTACAATTGTTATTTTTCATTCTAGTACTTGTTTCCTTCCTTTCCTTTTTTTTTTTTTTTTTAATTGTTTTTCATGCATTTAGTTGAGGCAGTGTCTCACTATGTGGTTCAGGTGACCTGGAACTCCCCGGGATCCTCCCATCTCAGCCTCACCTATGCTGGGATTACAGGTGTGCTACCCTACGCCCAGCTCTCTTTGTGATTACTGACTCCCATTTTTTTCTCATGGATAGTTTCTGTTTTATTTGTCTGCGGTGAAGTGCAAGGCAACACAGTTTTGGTCCCATTTTTCTAGACAATGTAACCCCTAAGCTCTTCTAAACTAAGTGCTTTCGATGTGAAATCTTCAGGCTTTGAATGTTAGCATTTGAAGAAAGAAGAACCATTAAAATCAATTGTGTTTGCTACTACATGGTTTTGGTCTGTATTTTAGCTCAGCCCAGTCTATGTTATTTTGGTTCTTGGGAGTGTTTGTTGTTCATGTTGTGTTTTTGAGACAGGAGTCCTCATGCCTTTCAGGCTGTCCTTGAATTCACTCTGTCACCAAGACTCACCTGCAACTCACAGTGACCCACCTGTTTCAGCCTCTGAGGTGCTGGAATTACTGTCATGTATCACCATTCCTGATGATCCTAGGTTTTTTGTATAGGTAACCAAATAGAGAATTGGAGAAAGGAAATTCTAGGTTGAGTAGGAGGGAAAAAGAGTCATAGACCCCTTCAAGTTTTATTTTTTCTAATCTGCACATAGATCATGTGCACCAGAAGAATAACCAACCTTGCTCTAATTTTTGTATAGAAAGGATAAATTGTTGATTTGATTCCGTGTTACCCATGGTGTTTTTGCAGGATGCATTGCATTGTAAATGTGATTACATAATTGCATTGATAGTTTTTCCTATTCATCTATGCTCCCAGCTTCACTGCAATACCTCCTGTTAGTTTTTTTATTATAAGTATTTTTATATCAATCAGTCATGCAATTTATTTTTTCTGTGCATATATTTTCTGTTCATGTAAACAAGTTCATGCTGCATATCTTATTTTATTAAGGATATTTCCACTCATTTTCAATTTTCTATGTTCTTTTTAAGTGTGTTTGACCTGGGGCTTCCAAGTGTTATAAGTCAGGTGATTCTCTCCCATGCTTTCCTAGACAAATTCCATTGCCCTATAACTTATGCAATAGTGACCACTCACATTTTCCATCGTCTCATCACTGCGTATCATAGTGTCTTATGGACCTGTGATAAACCTTCTCTGCTATAACCTGTTTGAGCATAATTGTCCTACTGAAAATGTATGAGCCTAATTTGATTGCTGACATTTGTCCTTTATGATGAATGCAACTTTTCTTTCTTTCTTTCTTTCTTTCTTTCTTTCTTTCTTTCTTTCTTTCTTTCCCATTGGAGTTTGAATCTAGGACTTTTGCACTGAGTCACCCCCTCCTCTCTAGTTTTAAATTTTGATACAGGGTATGGCTGAATGTGCTGAATTGGGTTGAACCTTGGTAATATTTCTGCATCAGTCTTCCAAAGTGCTGGGATTACAGAGGTGAAGCATCATGCCTAGAGCATTCTTTTTAATTTGATCACAAACAAATTTTTCTAGAACATCCATTATCTATGTTTCTGGTAATAAAATTGGACAGCCAAAACATTTTATTATTAAGGTTTTAATAATAGGTTTTATTAAGGTTTTATCTCAATGATATTTTGATTATCTTTAAATAATTACTAAGATTAACTTGTTCCTAGTTTATAGTTTGTTATTTCTGGTGTAGTAGCTGCTGACATTTAGCCATATAGTCTATGCCCATAGTGACATCTGCAGTCTGCTAATTGAATTGCCTGCTGTTATGGCTTATACATTGTGTCAACTTGAGAAGTTTAGAAGTTTAACTGAGAGACTCAGCAGGGAGCCAGAGTTCTTACTTTGTAAACATCCTCAGCCTGTGCAAAGAAAGGCAAGGAGATTTGTGAATGCTACACCCATCCTGGGGGAGGGGGGTGTCCTGTGTACAATATAAGGGAGGAGAAGAGGCTTTCTCTTGCCCCTTTTTACTCTGTCTGCTTTTGCTCGGCTGCTGCCTTTAAGTGTTGTCTCAGTGCCATGCCACCCTGTGTTGCAGTCAGCTGATTATGGACTGAAATAGACTATTTTTCAATATATATTCTGGGAGAATACAAGAATAGAGGCACTGTATTTCCACAAAGCCTTCGTAATATTTTCCAACTCTAAACAGAGTTACCACATACAGTAAACAAAAATGAAATATTTTTTGAAATGGACCTGTAAATTGCAGCTTTGCCTTTCACCAGCTGTCACATGCTGGGGAGATTTATATTATGGAACTTCTCTGAGCATATTTTCTCCCTTGATTTGCAGGGGTGATAGGTTTGCGCCCAATGAAGATTAAATGATAGCACATGTAAGGACTTCCCACATTCAGTTATGCCTTTCTTCCTCTAGCACAGTAATCTGTGAATCCTATGTTTCCTACAAGGCTGTGTTGCTGTATGGGTTGACAGTGGCTCATGAAACCAGAAATTACCTCCCCCAGCTCAGTGCTCAGCCTGCAGAAGCTGGAGGGAAGCCAGGTCTGGGACCTCCTGCCTGCTCCTTTCTGGCAGGGCTGAGCGTGGGATTCCTCTGCTTCCTTCTGCACAATCACGTTCATGGTTCTGGTGACAATGTCTCCAGGCTGTCTTGGAATGCAAGTGTACCATCTTTCCACAGACTCTATAAATAATGGGGGCTAGGAGTACAGCCAAGAAACCAGGATTGCACTTGGGAAACTCTAGAGTATTCCAGCCCTGTGCTGGCTTGCTATGGCTGGGCAGGGTTGGCCACGTATCCTGGGCAAGTGAAGGTGGGTGATCCTGGCACCAAAGCAAGAAGCCTAAGGCCAGTATGTAGCCTTGCATTGACAGGTCTATAAGGGCTCAGCCAAGAGTAGATGGAAGAAGTTGATACGACTAGGCAAACCCAGGAAGTAGACAGACCACACTCAGAATCTGGAAACCAGGGTGTGGGGGCCTGGATCAGATCTTCAGTTTCAAGCCTCGGTGGCAAAACCTGCAGCCATTCCTGTGTGCATGACTTTTATGGAGCTCTTTGCCCTGGGTTCTTCAGCAAGTCCCCCATCCACCCTGATGCTAGGTATAGCTGAGTTTTCCTGTCACAGAGGCCCACAGAAACTTCAACTGAGCGACATTTAAAACCTGGGTAAATGAGAGTGTGTCTACGGGGCCCATTCCCACATTTCTACTGTAAAATTGTACTTTAACATAATAATAGCCAGCTGTGCAACTCAGTACCTTTCCCTGAGGGATACAGGAAGCAATCTGTGTGTTTATTCACAGATGATGAACAGCAAGGTGTGTGCATGTGTGCAAAAGTGGCAGAACAGGATTTTTTCCCACCTTATGTTCCATGTAACTTTGTTTTGGGTATGTTTTCTTGAGCATCACAAAGATCCAGTAGACCCACATCCTTCCAGGATTTTTCTAAAAACAGTTTTCTGTTGATTTTTGTGGTAGAAGTAGCCCAATTTAGTACAATGACACATGAAAAACCAAATTTGCAAGTTTTGGAGGAGATCAAAAGTGAACCGTCAGATTATTCATATATGAATGATGAAAATGATTCATTTTGTTAAAATACGTGCTTTCATAACCAGATAATGATGTGAGTATATGATGATGATGATGATGATGATGATGATTTTAACATTGGTCACATGAACCAAAGTTCCTGTGATGGTTAAATGGAACAAGAATTAACTGATAGACAGAGGGAATTTATAGAGAGCCCTTCCTGATTCTCTTCTCAGTCTGGGAAGTTTATATTTGTAATCCCATGGGGAATTTATTGGAACTCCAATAAGTTAATTTCAATATACCACTTCCAGTGCAACCCATGGTGAGAATAAAGACACTAAAACATATTTATAGTTATGGGAGAGCCAAGGAGTCCTAAGTCTATCCAGGATGAAGGTTCATTGGAACAAAGGCCTTGACCCAGGGCCCAATCTGAATTGTATTACCTTGAAAAGAAGGGAGTGGCTTGAGGATGAGTGACTGTGAAAAATGTAGGAAGTGCGTGAATGCTATGAGCTAGGCTAGATAGGTGGGCTGAGATCACCTCTACAACATGCAGAGGGAAGGATATACAGAAAAAGTAATCTGCATAATACAACTGAGGTAACATCTAATGTTTTGGGGTCAGTGCTTCAGTTATGATATGTAAACATTTCTGCCCTGGGAAGTTATAGCTTCTTATCTCTAGGCTTGATCCTTGTTAACAGTGTGGAGCCATGGCTCTTTATCCTGCCCAGCTCAACCATGTTTTTTTGGAGTTATGGGGCAAGAAAACAGCAACTGTTACCTAGCTTCAAGGATTATGTATCAGCACCTCAGCCATCCCTATTTACATTGCTTAGAGCCAATTGAAGGAAAAAAAAAAAAGGCCTCGCCAGCTTTGTACATATCAGTACATGGAGATAGGGCCAGGTTTAGCCAAAATGGAGATGACTGCACTTTATTCAAGGAGAATCATCCAGGTGGTCCTCCACAGGAATTAGACCTCCTTATTCAGATAACAAAGAAAACAGCAATGTGAATACATATTTTACTATTTGAAATGTTGTGAAATGGCCACTTTCCAAAGGGAATGATCCACTGTTAGAACTAGGTCCAGAACATATAGTGAGGGTCTTGGCAGGGGTGTAAGGTATGGGACAGAATGCCAGCACTGCCATTCAGGGCAAGAAATTGTGTCAAAGTGCTACAAGATGCTATGAAATGCACAAAGGCTGAAGTGTAGGTGAAACACTTTGTATGCACCAATAGTCTTATTTTAAAAATGTATTCATTATGACACCTCACTAGCTGAACTGAAAGCATTCATAGGTCTGCCACACTTAGCAGGGATTTCTCATGGTGGTCACAGGAATATAAAAGACTAATTGAAAACCAACAGATCAAAATATGGCATAAAAATTATGCTCTTGTAGCTACAAGGACTTATGCTTTCAATTTACACATTTATCCTGGAACTCAGCCATCAGGTCCTTATTTGTATAGTTATAAACCATCTTCCAAACTAATCAGAATGTGACATTTGACAATTGGTTTACCAGTCTCCGGCTGATGTTACATTTGCTGACAGATCACAAGGTGACCAGTGCAGAAAATGTATGGAGGAACAAAGCAGAAATTCCAAATGAATGTTGTAATTTCAAAACAGTACAATCTTTGGATTTCAGAAAGATATAATATTGGCCTTGTATGTGGCAAAGAAAGGCAAACTGGTACTGCTGATATCAACATTGCACCATAATGGAAATATTGATAGTGCAACCTCAACAAAATGGAAGCCTGAGATGGAAACTTCCTACAATAAAACCCAAGATGGAGTAGATATTATTGATGAGTTATGCAGCAACTATGATGTCACTTGAAACACAAAGCATTGGCCAATGGTTGTGTTTTACTCGATCCTAGCCATGTGTGGCATAAATAGTTTGATAGTTTGCAAAGAAAATAACAAATGCAAAGTTTCACAGAAAAATTTTCTTAGAGGATTGGAGATGGAGCTCATAAGAGATCATTTACAGCAGAGGAAAAGCAAAATGTTTCTGCCCAGCGAACTATGCAAAAAATTGTGGAGCACACTGGTGAGTTGACAGGTGAACAGGCCTGTGCAGTATCACAAAGACCTACACTGACAACAGGAAAACAAAAAAGGTGACAATTGTGCCCTACAAAAAAGTACAGGAAAACAAAACACATGTGTTATTAGTATAAGCGATATTGTGTATGGAATGTGCCGTTGCCATGTGTGAAGACTGCCTTGAGTGTGACGGTTACAGCAAAGCTTATTTTTGTGGCAGAATTTCATTGCTATTTTCATTGTAATTCATCTAGGAGTTTATTTCTGATGCTACCTTACAGGTTTTGTAAGCAAGTACACAACTGACACGAAAATGTTGATGTCTATTCTAAGCACTCATTACATATTTGACATTTTATTTTATTGATATCTCATTTCCCTGCTAAGTGCATGTTGTACAATACAGTAGGAAGCTCCTGACAAAATAGGAGGAGAGGAAAGGTAACACGACTGCCACACAGGAAAGGAAAGATAAGCACACGTGATGTCAGTGTGAGTGATACTATTGATGTTTGTTTTAAACAATGTCGATGTTTATTTTAAACTCGCAATATATAATAAGAATTTAATACTTTATCGATATTTTATGTTACTATTAACTACACAGTGTAATATAATAAGAATCCCCTGACAAAACAGCAAGACCACTGAGATATTAAGTATGTCCTACAAAAAGACCAGGAAAGCAAAACACATGTGTTGTCTGTGTAAGCCATGTGTGTGTATGGGACAGGCCATTGTCATGTGTTTGGAGTGCTGTAGGTATGATAATTGAAGATTTTTTTATTTGTAAAGTGCTATTGGTATTTTCATTGTAGTTCGTATAAGAATTTGTGTTGTTCTTTTTTAGAATTAGTACACCAAGAAGCAGTCAATGTTGAAAATTTTGACGCTTTTTTATGAACACTCAATAAATATTAAAAATTCAATACTTAATTTTTGTAATTTTTTCCTGTTAAGTACTCATTGTTTACTATAATAAAACTCATACAATTAAAATTAATAATTCATCAATAGAAATATTCTAAAGAACAAATAGACTTTGATGGGATAATTAGTCTTACGCTCCAAGTAGCCCAACAGACGGAAGATTTCCTTGCCTTTGGGCGCAGCGAGTGGGCGCTCCAGTCTTTAACCCTAAGCGGCCCAGTGTTTGCGGCCACCAGGCGCCACCTAGTGGTCCGCGAGCGTGAGAGCGCTGGGCGGCCGGGGAGGCGGCTGCAGCCTGAGAGGCGCGATCTGTCTCGGCAGCTACGGGGAGCTGCTACGGCTGAAATAAAGTTGTGCGGAATTTAATATTCGTCGCTTGTCCACCATCTCCTTCACTCTTTTTGAATGACCGTGCTTCTCGGCTCGCCCTCTTTAGCATTTTTGCACCCCACCCGCTGTGCTAAGAACCTGTTCCCCGCGCCCTCCAGCCCTACAGTAAACGGAGATCCCAGACTCCAGAGCGAAACGAGCTTCCGTTCGGTAGCTGGAGTCACAGGAACGCTCGCCAGGAAGCTGCGAGCCTTCCCTTTCCGGGCCCCTGGCTTCGCACGGTTAAAGTTTTGGATCATAACAGAGCGCGGCCCCGACTGTGCACACAGCCGGCCTCACAGCACCGGGGTGCGCCGAGCCCCGGCGGCGGGCGCCGGAAACGAGCGGCGTTTGAATGGAAGAGGAGAGCCCCGCGGGGGCAAGCGGGGGAGCCCCGGGAGGAGCCGCCGGGCCCCTTCCCTTTCTCCCCGTCCTGCTGCGGACCTGCCCCTAGCTCACGCTCCGCCCTCCCGGGTAGACGCGCGACTGCGCCCCCCCGCGGGAGCGCGCTCAGTCCCGAGAGGGTTGTCTCGTGGCCACGGGGTGGGGCGGAGGCTGGCGACAAGGGTGACCGGGTGAAGTGGCCGCGCTCCTTGTCGTTCTTTCTACTGTGCTGAGTAAGAAGCATTGGTTCTCACAAGGGACTCATATATATGAATCCTGTTCATGTATGAACACACACGCACATATATATGCATAAATATCAAAGACTGCGCCGAATTAATCTCTATCTTCAGAATTTTGTAATCTCCATCTTTCTATTTATTATTTATTTATTATTTGGTACCGGGGATCAATCTCATAACCTCGTGCTTGCCAGGCAGGCACTGTGCCGCTGAGCTATACCTGCGGCCTGTAATCTCCATCTTTTAAATGTTTTTCTTTATATTTTGAGACAGGGTTCCTCCCCAAGTCACTACTATATTGCTCAGGCTGGGCCCCATCTGTCGATTCTCTGAGACTATTGGGATTATAGCGTGGGCCACAGCTCAGTTTCTTTTCTATCTTCCCTCCTTCCTCCCTCCCTCTTTCCATGCCTGCCTCCCTTCCTCCAGTGTCCAGACCCTTATGCTTGCCAGGTAATCACAGCACCAGTGTGTCACGTCCCTGCCCTTGCTTATATTTCTCTAGTTGTATTTAATCTTGGGATAAATGAACATATTCTTTCAGAATTAAACAGCAGATACCATACAGTAAGAAATGTTTGTCAAAAAGTTTTATTTCAAAATTTCTTGTTTCTAGCCGGGTGGGTTGTGCACAGCTGTAATCCCAGACTGAGGCAGTACTTACCAAACAACAACAACAACAACATCAACAAAAACAAACAAACAAAACCAAAATAAACACTTGTTCAGCAATTGTTTCTATTTTTCTTGGCTTTCAATATGTGTTCTAAATATTCATTATCCTTTAACAAGTAAAACTGGACAGAGTTGAGATCTTTTTCTCTTAAATTTAGAAACTTTAATATATATATGTATCATTATATGCCCTCTATATTTGTCCTTTGCTATACACATATTTAATATATTTTTTCCAAGTGTGGTGTCAAGTTTTTAACTTCAGAAAGAATAGTTTTATCTCTTGTACGTTCACGGTGGTTTTCCAGTCATGAGGATTCTCTGGTCTGCCACAGTGGAGTTCACCACAGCGCAGGTAAGTGAGTAAAATACAGCGAAGCCAGTTTACATCATTGCTTGTGCCTCAGTGGGTGTCACTGACATTCAGCGTCATCAGATTCCCAAGATTTCTCATTGACGCCTGCCTCACGATACCTGCTTCCTGTGTGCTGTGTAAGAAAGTTGTCACTAGGATAGCTTAAGCGCTGGAGATGGAGCTCAGTGGTACAGTGCTCGGGCCACGTGTGCAACGTCCTGCATTTCATCCCCAAACGATATTCTGTATTTTGTGGTAGTTATGGAATTTAGACTTTCATCGTTAGTTCTTTAGTTTACCTGTGGTTTGTATTTATACTGGGTATGTGGCAGTCATTGTCAAAAAAATTATCCTCATACAGTATTATCACAGCACCATTTTTGCTACTTGATATGAAATTCCTAGCTATGGGCTGCTTGTTAACTGTCTGTCCCAGAGAACGTGAGTGTGGAGGCTGTGGAAAGCAGAGTGGACGCTTGGCAGCATTCACTGCTCACGCTTCTGGAGTGGGCACACCTAACAGCTCCGGTGCCATTTGTCACGTCAGGATTTATCTACAATCCTGCCTCCCTGAACTAAAGGGCTATGACACCTTTCTTCACCGTCACAAAGCCAACATCCAGCAAAGCTCCTGGTGCTTTAACCCTGTGCTGTTTGCTGAAGAACGGAGCGGAAGGCACAGCCATGGGGAGATGACTCACAACCACTGAGTACTAACCATTGCTGGGGCTGGAGGGGTGCGGCCCCTGTACCGTTCCCTCCTCTATCTCTCAGTCCTGGCCTCAGTGCTTCTTAAGTCTGAAGTCATGGCCTCTGCTTTCCTGGCTTTGCTCAAAACCCTGGCTGGCAGTCCTGAGGCTTGACCATAAGGATCCTAATTCCTCCATCCTATTCAACAAGTTGTCTGAATGTTGTTTCTGATAAACAGCGTTGGCTCTGGCTGAGAAAAGTTAGGTTCCTTCTCACTTCAGCAGAAATCCTTTTTGTGCAAGTAGCTCCTTCCATTGAGTTTTGTATTTCTCTCCCCCTCCCTCTCCCTCCCCTTCCCCCCCCTCCCCTGCTCATCCCCCCTTTACCAATAGTGAGAATTGGACCCAGGGCCTTCACACTGAAGTATGCCTCACCCATTTTTAATTTTTATTATGAGGAAAGGTTTCGCTAGGTTGCTATGTGGCCCAGGCTGGGGTGGAACTTGTGATCCTCTTACCTCAGCCTCCCAGAGTGCTGGAATCACAGGTTTTTGCCACTTTGCACAGTACTTACATTTCTTAAGGCTTTACTAGAGTAACAAAAACTTTAACTCATTGTTTAGAGGATGGTGACTTTCAGTGGTAGATGACCTCTATTTGCTGCAAATAGAAGACATTCTTGAGAAGAGCTAGTGATCAGTCCTGTAAGGCTGTGTGATTCTTTGGTCGCATCAGTAAGTGGCCCAGCATCTCTTATCTACTTTGTCATTTGGGCAGCAGACAGGCCCTGCCCTTGGAAAAGGTACAGGCTCCTTAACCAAGATGCAGGCAAAGATACAGGCACTAGAGGAGGAGAGTGGGAGTGGAGGTCTCAGGGTGGGTGGTACCTTGTGCCTCCCTCCATGTTCTGTTTTTCTCTGAGGAAAATGGATACTGGTATTTCTCCATCACCTTTGTAAAACTCTTGTCCCAACAATTCATTCTGTCTCATCCAAGTCAACCTCATGTTTCACATACATTATTTTTTAAAACCCAAGTTAATTTTTTAATATCTCAATTTTGTTGCCATTGGAAGATCCTGCTTTTCTCCCAGTTTGTCATCTTGGACTGGAATTTCAGGTGGGTTTCTACAAACATTGTTGTCTTCAGCCCAGAAGCCTAAAGACTGCTCATTTTCCACCTCAGCTTTCTTTTTACTAATGGTTTGGTTCCACAGAGCACAGAGGAGTCACTTTTGTTTATATCCAATTCTATGCACTGCTCAGTAATGTTTCTTTTAAAACTTTTTGTTTTATGTGTGTAATATGTAATGATTATGTCTGTCCTGGGGAACTGTTCCATATACACAGAGCGTGTCGATCATTTTTACTCCCTACCCCCTCACTCTTCTCCTCAGTTCCCTTCTCACCTCCATAGAGTCTACCTCTCACCACCTCTCACCATTTTCTAAAATCAGATTTTATTGGTACATAATGATAACATTCATTATAAAGAATTTGTACCTATACATGATGTAACTTGTTTCTTTTTTTTTCCCCATTCCCCATACTATCCCTTCCACCCCTCCTCCCTTCCCTGCCATAACCCATGTGGCTCTTGAGGTTCTTGGGGTGAAGGACCACAAGAAGATGAGCATATAAAGAAGAGACAAAGCTGGGGTCAGGTGGAGCCCTTACTCTGCTGATGGGAGGAAAAGAACTTCACTGCAGGGGCGTTTATCTATACCTTTTAGCAACTTAATGTCACATTACACCCAGTTGTCCTAGCAACTTACTGTTCGGATTGTCTTGGGGCTGGGTGTTCTCTGGGCTGAAGCAGCTTCTTCATGTGGCTTGCCCCAGGTGCTCTTTGTTCTTGGGGTGGCCATGCCCCAGCCTTGCATGTGTGATCAATTTCCAGTTTCAGTGGCTCCCAACACTTCCCCATTTACAAAAGTTTCATTTCCATTTTTCCTTGTTTTCTTCTTTTTGTACTTTTCCCTTCTTTACTTTCCCTCTTGGCCTCCCTTGATTTCTTCCTATTTCATAATACCTATTATACATTTTGGTTCTTATTCACACTTTTGGTTTCTCACACCAGAGAAACAATGTGGTATTTACACACGTGTGTCTGATTTATTTTACTTAAGAGTATGGTTTCAAGGTGCATTTATGTAGAAATCTTTCCAGTTTATCCTTTGTTATGGATTAAAAACTGGTGGTCGCCGGGGGTAGTGGCGCACGCCTTTAATCCCAGCACTCGGGAGGCTGAGGTAGGCGGAGCGTTGTGAGTTCGAGGCTGGCTTGGGCTACAACACGGCGCAAGGCCGACCTGAGCTACATAATGTGACCCTGCCTCAAAAAACCAGGGCCGGGAGTTTGGTTCAGTGGCTTAAGCGCCTGCCCTGGCAGGCGCAAGGCTGTGAGTTCAATCCCCGGTGCCGCAAAATAAATAAATAAATAAATAAAAACTGGTGGTCAACAGCACCAGCTGAATTACATCAGCATGGTGCTGAGTAAAGATGGTCCACCTGAAGAAAGTTACCAGCATAAATACAGATGTGGAGAAGAAGAGCAGGGCATTGTGGGTTCTTTCAAGAGTTGCTGTTTTGAGCCAGTGTTTCTCCTGGAGGTGCTTGTCATGCTGGCTTCCCTAATACGGATTCAGCCATTATCATTGGAGGAGCTTGGGACCTCATCAAAGAGAGTGGCTGTGGTTCACCTTGGGGAAGCACTGCTCCTCACATTGTGCATTGCTTCCTGGCTCCGGAGGGGAAGATGTGTGCTGGAGAAGCTTGTCACACTGGGCTTCCTGACCTGTACTCAACTGTTCTCATTGTAGAAGGAGCACAGGACCTCGTTGTTGCTGAGAATGGCTGTGGTACTCTTCAGGGCAGCCCCGCTCCTTATTTTCAGTGTGACTTTTCAGCTCTCATGTAGAACCCTCAACCCACTGCACAGCTCGTTCACCCCACTGACATAGACTTTCTAGTTCCACTGTTGACCTTTGGCCTTCCCGGCACAGAAGTGTAAAATAGAATGGCATGAGTCCTTATCATGGGCTCTTAGATTTCCAGTTGGATTTGTGGGAGGCATTGTCATGCGTTTTGGGTCTTTAGCTGGACTCTTACAGGACATTGCTGTGGGATCCAGACCATTGCCTGAGTATCCTCAGTCTTTAGTGTTGTGGACAGATTTTCCTGCACTTTCTTGTGTTTAACTTTGGGTTACCATCTGTGTTGGGTATGCTATGTCCCCCCAAGTCCTCATATATTTTTGATGAAGCTAAGTCCCACACTTGCTTGTGTTTGGTTTGTTGTCTAGCACCAGGATTGGCAATGTGAGTGCTACACCCACCCAGGAGTGGGGCTGACATGCAGTCTAAGGGAAGGTAGGTCTTCCTCTTGTGCTTCCTCTCTCTCACCAGCATGCCTTGCTGCTTGTGGCCACCATGAACAGCAGCCCCTCCACGCCATACTGACTTGGAGCCAACTAAGTAGGACTGAAACTCCTGAGAATCTGTAAGAATAAACCTTTCCTTCCCTAATTTTGGGCATCAGCTATTTTGTCTCGGCAACAAGTGAAAAGTAACTAAGACAGAATTTGGTACCAGAGGAGTGGGGTCATTGCTGTAATTATTCCTGACCATGTGGTTCGAGAGCCTTTAGAAATGGCTTGCAAGGAAAGTTTGGAAAGATGCGGAGATGTCGCCTACACACATAGAGCTGGAATGGCTTAGGTTGTTCTGCATGGGAGAGTCTGGTCAGAGCCCAGGAGACCAGAAGGCTGATAGAAAGCCTGATGGTAAAGACCAGGCTCGGGAGGTTTCTGCTGGGAAGAAGGACAACATTGGGTGTTGGACTTCACATGATGTGTGTTATGGCTTGGCAGAAAGTTTGTCTGCATTCTTCCCGTGCCTGGAGACTTTGTCTGAGACCAAGATTAAGGGCAATGGATTAATTAATCTGGCAGAGAAAATCTCAAGGCAGTGGACTGTTGAAGTGGTGGCCTGGCTATTATTGGGGGCATTTAGCCAGATTTATGTTGGGAATAAAGAGCAAGGAGCCTCACATGGAGATTTAAAATGTGAGTTTGGCAAGGAAGCTATGGACTGTAAAAATTGAGCTGAGACCTTAATTGCTGAGAAGGAACAAAGGAATAAAAAAGATGGCCTGGGGGCATCCCAGGAAGTAGTGGGCCTCCACCCTTTGCAGCCTCAGGCCTTCAAAAGTGAAAGAGTTTGATCAGAGAAAAAGGCCACAGAGCACCATGTTCTGGAGTGGCAACAGAGGCTACAGGAGGTCCTAAAATGGAGGTGGCCATGCCAGATTCCAGAATGGCATTGGCATAGAGAAGCTGTTCCTCACAATCAGGTTCAGAGAGCTCAGCAACCCAGGCATTCAACCCCTACAGCCAAGAGAGGGGAAAGCCTGGCTACTGCTCCAGCTGGCAGCAGACCTTGGTGGCATCCATGTGGCACTGGTTTTAAATATAAGAAAAGGCTAAGGCAGCTTCTGCCCTGCCTGCAGAGAACAATGTGTAAAGATGTAAGGGTGAAGCCAAGGAACATGGATTGTCCAAGGAAAGCTATGGAAGTTAAGACCCCTGCAGGTGCTGCAGGGGTGGAATCACTCAAGCCTTTTGGAGCTTGCAACCAGATTACTTCAGATGCTGAGTGAAGAACTCCAGGACTTAATGTTTGCCCTGCTGGATTTTGGACTTGCTTTGGTTCCAATGCTTTGTATTCCCCTGTTTGTAACTTTCGAAATGGTAATGTTTATCTTGTGCCTTTATATTTTGGAAGTGCTTAACCTGGTTTTCATTTGTACAGGGGGTTACAGTTAAGAGTTTGCCATAGACCTCGGAGATTTGGGACTTGGACTTTTCAACAGTGCTGAAACTGTTAGGACTTTGGCAACTCTTAGAGATGGTCTAAATGTCTTTTGTATTAAGAATCTATATGAGTCCTTGGGGGTCCAGGGGTGGAATGTATTGGGTATGCTATGTCCCCCCAAGTTCTCATATACTTTTGATAGGGCTAAGTCCGGTGCTTGCTTGTGTTTGGTTTGTTGTCTAGCACCAGGATTGGCAATGTGAGTGCTGTACCCACCCATGGGTGGAGCCGACATGCAGTGTAAATGAGGTGAGTCTTCCTCTTGCGCTTCCACCATGGAAGCCACCTCTCTCACTAGTGTGTCTTGCTGCTTGAAGCCACCATGAATGGCTGCCCCACCATGCCACGCTGCCTTGGAGCCAAATAAGCACAGACTGAAACTCCCAAGAAACTGTAAAAAATAAACCTTTCCTTCCCTAATTTTGGGCATCAGGTATTTTGTCTTGGCAATGAGTGAAAAGTAACTAAGACACCATCATAAAACAGTATTACAAATTCTGTGTCCTGTACACAGTTGTTCTCCCTGTAACCCTTGACTATAACATCCTTCTTCACAGTAGAGTAGTATTCCATTGTATAAAAAACCACATCTTCTGTATCCATTCATTGGTTGATGGGCGCTTGGGCTGTTTCCAAGGTTTGACTATTACAAACTGTGCCACTGTAAACATGGGTGAGCATATATTGCTGTGGTATGATGCTTTTAGTTTTCCTGGTAAGACACTAAGTATGGGAAGAGCTGGCTCAAATGGGACTTCTAGTCCTAGTTTTTTGAGGAAACTCCATACCGATTTCCACAGTGGTTGCACCAGTCTACACTCTCACCAATAGTGGAGAAGTGTTTTTTCTTCCCCACACCCCTGCCAACATTTGTTATTGGTTGATTTCTTGATAATAGCCATTCTTTCTGGGATGGAATGGAATCTCAGTGTTGTTTTAATTTGCATCTCTTGAATGACCAGTGATATGGAACATTTTTTCACATATTTATTTGTTGTTTTTACTTCTTAATCTGAGAAGTGTACATTCATCTTAGATTCCCATTTTTAAATTGAGTCTTTAAATTTGGGGGCATCTGATTTTTTTTGAGTTCTTTATATATTCTAGTTAGTAAGCCTTTGTCTGAGGAATAGCTTACAAAAATTTTTTCCCATACTGTGGGTTGTCTTTTCACTCTGTTGGTGGTTTCTCTTGCTGTAAAAAAGTTTTTAATAAGATGAGATCCCAGGTTTTGATTCTTTGTGATAGTTCCTGTGGGACTGGGGTTTTGTTCATAAAGTCTTTGCCTACACTGATGTCTTTAAGAGTTCTACCTATTCTATCTTTCAGCAGATTTAGTGTTTCTGTTTTATTTATTTATTTATTTAATTTATTTATTTTTGATTTTTTTTGAGACAAGGTCTTGCTGGACAGTTCAGGCTGGCCTTGAGCTCACTTTGTAACTCAAGCTAGTCTTGAGCTCACAACAATCCTGCTGCCTTGGTGCTGGGATAATATTTCTGTTTTAATATTTAGATATTTGATCAATTTTGATTTTAGTTTAATGCACAGTGAAAGATATGGATCCAATTTTAATTTTAAGCATGTGCAAAGCCCATCTTTCTAGTACCATTTATTAAAGAGGCTCTCTCTCTCTCTCTTCCAGCAAATGTCTTTGGCACCTTTGTCAAAGGTAAGGTGGTTGAGTATGTGTGAAGTTGTTTCTGCATCTTCTTATTTGTTCCATTGATCCTTGGGTCTTTCTTTCTTTCTTTCTTTTTTGGTTTTTGCCAGTACCATGCTGTTTTTATCACATTAGATTTGTAGTGTGATTTCAAGTCTGGCATTGTCATGCCCCTGCCTTACCTTTGTTTCTCAGAATAGCCTTTGTCATCCTAGGTCTCTTCAGGTTCCAAATGAATTTTAGGATTATATTCTCTAACTCTGTGAGATATGCTGTTGGAATTTTAATTGGAATTGTGTCAAATCTGTATAACAATTTTGGAAGAATGGGCATTTTCACTATATTGGTTCTTCCTACCCAAGAGCATGGCATATGTTTCTATTTTCTGTTATCCTCTTCAATCTCCTTTTTCAGAGTACTATAGTTTTCAGTGTAGAGGTCTTTTACTTCCTTCATTATATTGATTTCTAGGTATTTCGATTTTGGTGATGTTATTGTGAAACATGCTATTTCCCTAATTACCGTCTCAGTGAGTTTGTTATTCATGTGCAGAAAGGCTGTTGATTATTTTTATCTTATTTTAAGAGAATAAAAAGAATAAAAATAAAACAAAACAAAACCAATCAAAACAAACCAGTGTAAGTGACACAGGACTTCAAAACAATACAAAATCAATAATGGTTACCATAATGCCTCTTGTTGTCTTCAAAATAGCTGTAGATACCTTCAGACATGGTAGAAATCAAACAAAACAGAACAGAGTAGAACCAATAAAAACAAAACAATGACTGCAATAAAGTACTTCAAAAAAAGACAATAGTAAATCCAAAATGGCTACCATAATATATCTTGCTATCTTTAAAATAGCTACCCATGCCATCAGATATAACAAAATCAAACAAAACAACAGAATAAAACTCAACCCAGCAAAGCAATGGAAATGACATAGGACTTAAAACAAACTAATAGGGAATTACCAATGGCTCCCACCTTCAGAAAGAGATCCCCCATAGATGCCACACTGTGTACTGTGATGCTCTAAATAGATGATCAGACCACCAGCCCTAGACCTGCAAAGTCAGTGAAATACGAAACACCACAGATATCAAATTGCATTACACCTCAATAGCTATCATCGCAGCCTGTGTTTCTCTGGTTCAGCAGGTTGCTTATGGGGCCCAGGGAAGGGGTTGGCTCTTCTTGTTTCCCAGCATGTGTACTGGAAAAGGCTGAGGTCTGGCTGTCCCTTGGTGGCAGTGGCTTGCTCATGGTGCTGGTTCACAGGGAGGGCTTGTTTCTTCTTGATTTCTTGTTCTCTTCCCCACACGCCCCCGCAGTCTGTGAATGGTGGTGACTCTCAGGAGAAGGTTAGAGTCTGGCTGTCCCCCAGGCAGTGGCAACCCGTGCATGGTGCTCAAGGCTATTGATTTTTAAGTGATGATGCTGTATCCAGCTACACTACTGAATTTGGTTATTAAATCTGTAAGTCTTTTGGTGGAGTTTTTGGGGTTCTCTATGTAGAATATTACATCATTTGTGATTAATGATAATTTAACTTCTCCCTTTTGTATTGTCATTCCTTTTATTTCTTTCTCTTGTCTAGTTGCTGTAGCTAAAGATTCCAAGGGTGTATTGAATAAAAGTGGTGATATTAGACATACTTGTCTTGTTCCTGAGTTTAGAATGAAATCTTTCAGTTTTTGTCCATTTAGTATGATGTTGGCTTTTGGTTTGTCATAGATGGCTTTTATCAGATTGAGGTAAAGACCATCTACCCCAATTTTCTGTAAAATTTTTTGTTATGATGAATGGGTGTTGGACATTGTGAAAAACTTTTTCTGTATTTATTGAGGTAATCATATGGTTTTTGTCCTTGGCTTTGTTAACATGGTGTATTGCATTATTGGTTTACATATGTCAAAACATCCCTGCATGCCTGGTATGAATCCTACTTAGTAACCAAGTGATCAATAACTCAGTGACTGATTTATTTCACTTGGTGTTATGATTTCACAATTCACCCATTTTCCTATGAATAGTTAAGATCCATCCTTCTTTATGGCAGAGTAGTACTCCACTGTGTATGCATACCACTTTTTTTTTAACAAAGAATAAAAGGATTCTTGGACTTCAAAATAAGATGGTAGGAAATCAGCAATGTCTATCATAAAGTCTTGTTTTCTTCAAAGTAGCTGTTTATACCATCACACATAATAAAATCAATTTTTGTAAATTCTTTAGAAGTTCTAGGCATTTATAAGCCTATACCTGTATATCTATCCTTTCTGTATTAGAGGGAAAAACAAAACAAAACAAAATATAAGAAAAACAAGAAGCAAAAGAGACAAATAAATAACAATAACAAAGAACCCAAAACAATAACAATATAGGCTTCCAAAACAAGGTGGTAGGAACATAACAAAGGTTGTTATTTTGCTTACTTATCTTCAAATGTGTTACTCAGATTACCAGATACAGACTTGCAAAATTGATCTGATCCTATGAATGTTAACTGTTTTCTTCAAAGAAATAATAGATTCAGTAGTACAATCATCCCAGGTATCCTAAGTATATATATACAAATTTATATCTTTTTTCTTTTCCCTTCCTACTTTTCTCCTTTTCTCTGAGCTATTTTTTCCCCTTTGAGCAGTTTCTTACCCTTTTACAATATTTATTGAAGATTTTGTATCTTATTTTACTCTTTCAGTTTCTTACACTAGGGAAACAGTATGGTATTTACACATGTAAGTTTGATTTATTTCACTTATGAGTATGGTCTCAAGTCGCATCCATTTACCTATAAAAGCCCCAATGTGATCCTTCTTTATAGCTGAGTAATACTCCATTGTATAAGAATACCCCATCTTTTTTATCCGTTCCTCAGTTGATGGGCATTTGGGTTGTTTCCAAGATTTAGCTATTACAAATTGTGCTGCTATAAACATGGGTGCACTTATATCACTGTGGTATGATGTTTTCAATTTTCCTGGGAATATGCCTAGAAGCAAAATAGCTGGGTCAAATGGGACTTCCAATTCCAGCTTTTTGAGGAATGTCCAGACTGATTTCCACAGTGGTTACATGAGTCTACACTCCCACCAACAGTGGAGAAGAGTTCCTTTTTCCTCATAGCCTCTCCAGCATTTGTTATTGGTGGTTTTCTTGATCCTGGTCACTCTTTCTGGAGTCAGATGAAATCTCAGTGTTGTTTTATTTTGCATTTCTCTAATGACCAATGATACTAAAATCTTTTCATGTATTTACTTGCCATTTGTATTTTTTCCTCTGAGAAGTGTGTATTCATCTCAGATGACCATTTTTGGATTGGGTCTTTGCATTTCAGGGGCCTGATTTTTTTTTAATTCTTTGTATGTTGTAGATAGAAGTCCTTTGTCTGAGGGACAGTTGACTAAGATTTTTTTCCCCCAATTTGTGGGTTTTCTTTTCACTCTGTTGGAGATTTCTTTTGACCTACAAAAACTTTTTAAAAAGACGAGATCCCAGTTGATTCTGGAAAGCATTTCCTGTGCAGTTTGATTTTTATTCACGAACTCTCTGCCTACTCCTATGTCTTCAAGATTTCTACCTACTTTGTCTTCCAGCAGATTTAGTGTTTCTGTTTTAATATTTAGATCTTTGATCCATTTTTATTTTAGTTTAGTACATGGTGATAGGCATGGGTCTAGTTTTAGTTTTCAACATATGGAAAGCCAGTTTTCCCAGCACCATTTACTAAAGAGGCTAGCTTTGTTTCAGTGAACATGTTTGGTCTTTTTGTCAAGTATGAGGTGACTGACTGTGTTTGCAGTTGAGTTTATATCTTTTAATATATTGCATTGATCTTCAGGTCTGCTTTTAGTCCAGTACCATGCTGATTTTATTACAGTAGCTTTGTAGTATAACTTCAAGTCAGGGATTGTGATGTTTCCTGCCTAGCCTTTGTTGCCCAGAATTCCCTTCATTATTCTAGGTATCTTCTGGTTCCAGATGAATTTCAGGAATGCTTTCTCTAGCTCTGTGAGGTAGGCAAGTGGAATTTTGATTGGAATTGCATTAAATCTGTATAACAATTTTGAGAGAATGGCCATTTTCACAATGTTTGTTCTTCCTATCTATGAACAAGGAATGTCTTTCCATTTTCCGAAATCCTCTTTGATTTCCTTTTTCAGAGTACTGTAATTTTCACTGTATAGATCTTTTACTTCCTTTGTTAGATTGATTCCTAAGTCTTTCTTTCTTTCTTTCTTTCTTTCTTTCTTTCTTTCTTTCTTTCTTTCTTTCTTTTTCTTTTTTTTTCTTTTTTTGTATGCTATTGTGAAGTGTGTGGTTTCTCTTACTTCTACCTCAGTGAGTTTGTTGTTTGTGTACAGGAATGCTATTGATTTTTCGGTGTTGATTTTGTATCCAGCTACATTACTGAATTTGGTGATTACATCTAGAAGTCTTTCAAAGGATTTTTGGGGGTCTTCTATGTAGAGTATCATGTCATCTGCAAATAACTTCTTCTTTTCATTTCTCTCTCTTGTCTAATTGCTCTGGCTAATGCTTCCAGCAGTATGTTGAATAGGGGTGGTGATAGTGGACAGCCTTGCCTTGTTCCTGATTTTAGAGTGAAAGCTTTCAATTTTTAGCCATTTAATATGATGCTGGCTGTTGTTTTGTCAAAGATGTCTTTTATTAAATTGAGATAAAGACCATTTAATTCAGTTTTTTGTAGGGTTCTCATCATAAATGAGTGCTGGATTTATCAAAAACTTTTTCTGCATCTATTGAAATGATCACGTGATTCTTATCTTTGGTTCTATTGATATGGTGTATTATGTTTATTGATATGTATACATTGAACCATTCCTGCATTCCTAGGATGAATCCCACTTGGTTGTGGTGTGTAATCTTCTTGATGACTTGCTGCATTCTGTTTGACAGTATTTTATTGAGGATTTTTGCATCTATGTTCATTAGGGAGATTGGCCTGTAGTTCTCTTTTTTGGTTGGCTCTTTCTCTGGTTTTGGTATTAGGGTAATACTTGCTTAAAGGAATGAGTTAGGAAGAATTGTTCCCTTTCAGTTTCATTGAAGAGTTCGAGGATTGTTGGCATTAAGTCTTCCTTGAATTTCTTATAGAATTCACCTGTAAATCCATCAGGACCTGGGCTTTTCTCTCTTGGTAAGATTCTAATTACATTTTCAATTTCATTAACTAAAATTGGTTTATTCAGCAGTTTTACATATTCTTGATCCAACTTTGGTAATTCGTATGTTTCTAGAAATCTGTCCATTTCTTCTGTGTTATTGAACCTATGAGAGTAAAGTTTTTCAAAGTAGGTATTGATGATCTTCTGTATTTCTATAGGGTCTGTTGTAATTTTGCCCTTTTTATTTCTTATTGCATGAACTTGAGTTTTTTCTTTCCTTTTTAAAATAAGATTGGCTAGGGGCTTATCAATTTTATTTATTCTTTCAAAGAACCAACTCTTTGATTTATTAATTCTTTGTATTGTTTTCTTAGTCTCTATTGCATTAATTTCTGCTCTGATATTTATAATTTCCTCCCTTCTTTGGGCTTTGGGCTTGACTTGCTCTTGAGGTGTAGCATTTGGTTGTTTATTTGTGTTCATTCTGTTTTCCTGATGTGGGAATTCATTGCAATAAATTTCCCTCTAAGCACTGCTTTCTTTGCATTCCACAGGTTCTGAAAATTTTATTTGTATTTTCATTTGCTTGTAGATATTGTTTAATTTCTTTTTTAATTTCCTATGTGATCCATTGATTTTCAGGAGTATATTATTTAACTTCCATGTGTTTATGGAGTTTTGCAGGTTTTTTTGTCATTAATTTCTAGTTTCATGGCACCATGATCAGATAATATGCATGGGATAACTTCAATTCTTTTGCATTTATTTAAGCATTTTTATGGGCTGGTGTATTATCTATTTTATTTATTTTATTTTATTTTTTTATTTAAGAGAAAAAAGATGCATATAAGAAAGACAAAAAGCAAAAGAGACGAACAGTAAATCCACAACAGTAACATTATAGGTTTACAAAACAAGATGATCGGAACTTGACAATGTTTGCAGTATTGTGTATCATTACATTCAACATGGTTGTTTACATTAACAGATATAGACATGTAAAATTGTTTTAATCATGAGTATTAACCGATCTTACTTAATAGCTAACACATCCAGCAGTATAGTCATTTTAGTTATCTTGCATATACATATATACAGATTTATGTCTTTTTCTTTTATCTTCCTTCTTTCCTCCTTTTCCCTTTCCCAATTACTTTTGCTCTTTGAGAAGTTTTTTACCCTTACACAGTATTTATTATAGATGTTGGATCATGTATACTTTTTCAGTTTCTTACACTAGGGAGACAATATGGTATTTACACATGTGGGTTTGATTTATCTCACTTATGAGTATTGTCTCAAGTTGTGTCCATTTACTTATAAAAGTCTCAATGCAATCTTTCTTGATAACTGAGTAGTACTCCATTGTATAAAAATACCACATCTTTTTAATCTGTTCCTTGATTGATGGGCACTTGGGTTGTTTCCAAGATCTGGCTATTACAAATTGGGTTGCTATAAACATAGGTGCACCAATATCACTGTGGTATGATGTTTTCAATTCTGGGAAAATGTCCACAAGCAGGATAGCTGGGTCAAATGGAATCTCTAATCTCAGCTTTCTGAGGAATCTCCACACTGATTTCCACAGTGATTGCATCAGTCTACACTCACACCAACAGTGGTGAAGAGTTCCTTTTTCCCCACAGTCCCTCCAGCATTTGTTTTTGGTTGACTTTTTAATCTTGGCCATTCTTTCTGGAGTGAGATGGAATCTCAGTGTTGTTTTAATTTGCATTTCCCAAATGACCATTGATGTTGAACATTTTCTCATATATTTATTTGCCATTTGTATTTCTTTCTCTGAGAAGTGTGTATTCATCTCAGATGCCCATTTTTGGATTGGGTCCTTGAATTTTAGAGGCCTGTTTTCTTTTAATTCTTTATATGTTTTAGATAGAAGTCCTTTGTCTGATGGATAATTGGCTAAGATATTTTCCCAGTTCGTGGGTTTTCTTTTCACTCTGTTGGAGATTTCCTTTGACTTGCAAAAACTTTTTAGTAAGATGAGATGCCAGTTGTTGATTCTGGGGAGTGTTTTCTGTGCAATCTGATTTTTGTTCATGAACTCTCTGCCTACTCCTATGTCGCCAAGATTTTTACCTATTTTGTCTTCTAGCAAGTTTAGTGTCTCTATTTTAATATTCAGATCTTTGATCCACTTTGACTTAATTTTAGTGCACGGTGATAGACATGGATCTAGTTTTAGTTTATGGCATCTAGAAAGCCAGTTTTTCCAGCACCATTTGTTAAAGAGGCTATCTTTTTTCCAATGTACATGTTTGTCCCCTTTGTCAAAGATGAGGTGGCTAAGTGTGTTTGTAGTTGTGTCTGTATCTTCTAATCTATTCCATTGATCTTCAGGTCTGTTTTGATTCCAGTACCATGCTGATTTTATCACAGTAGCTTTGTAGTATAGTTTCAAGTCAGGGATTGTGATGCCTCCTGCCTTCCCTTTGTTGCCCAGAATTACCTTTGCTATTCTAGGTCTCCTCCGTTTCCAGATGAATTTCACAAATGCTTTCTGTAGCTCTGTGAGTTAGGCTAGTGGTATTTTGAATGGGATTGCATTAAATCTGTATAACAATTTTGGGAGAATGGCCACTTTCACGATGCTTATTTTTCCTATCCATGAACAGGTAATATCTTTCCATTTTCAGAAATCCTCTTTGATTTCCTTAGAGTAATGTAATTTTCACTGTATAGGTCTTTTACTTCCTTTGTTAGATTGATTCCTAAGTATTTCATTTTTTTGGATGTTATAGTGAAGGGTGTGGCTTCCCTTATTTCTCTCACAGTGAGTTTGTTGTTTGTGTACAGGAATGCTATTGATTTTTGAGTGTTGACCTTGTATTCAGCAACATTACTGAATTTGGTTATTACATCTAGAAGTCTTTCGATGGATTTTTGGGGGTCTTCTATGTAGAGTATCATATCAACTGCAAATAATAATTTTACTTCTTCCTTTCCTATCCTTATTTCCTTTATTTCTTTCTCTTGTCTAATTGCTCTGGCTAATATTTCCAGAACTATCTTGAATAGGAGTGGTGATAGTGGACATCTTTATCTTGTTTCTGATTTTAGGTTGAAAATTTTCAGTTTTTGTCCATTTAGTAAGATGTTGGCTGTTGGTTTATGATATATGGCTTTTATAAGTTTGAGGTAGAGACCATCTTTTCTGATTTTCTGTAGGGTTTTTATTATGAATCGGTGTTGGATTTTGTCGAAAGCTTTTCCTGCATCTATTGAAATGATCATGTGGTTTTTGTCCTTGGCCCTGTTGATATGGTGTGTTACATTTATTGATTTGCATATGTTGAACCATCCCTGCATTCCTGGGATGAATCCCACTTGATCATGGTGTATAATCTTCCTGATAACTTGCTGTATTCTATTTGCCAGTATTTTATTGAAGATTTTTGTGTCTATGTTCATTAGGGAGATTGGCCTGTAATTTTCTTTTTTGGTTGGGTCTTCCTCTGGTTTTGGTATTAGGGTAATACTTGTTTCCAGGAATGAGTTAGGGAGACTTGCTTCCCTTTTAATTTCATTGAAGAGTTTGAGGAGTGTTAGAATTAAGTCTTCCCTAAATTTCTTGTAGAATTCAGCAGTGAATCCATCAGGACCTGGGCTTTTCTTTGTTGGTAAGATTCTAATTACATTTTCAATTTCATTAGCTGAATTTGGGTTATTCAGCAGTTTCACAGCTTCTTGATTCAGCTTTGGTAATTCATATATTTCTAGAAATCTGTCCATTTCTTCTGTGTTATTGAATCTATGTGAGTAAAGGTTTTTGAAGTAGGTGTTGATGATCTTCTGTATTTCCACAGGGTCTGTAGTGATTTCACCCTTTTCATTTTTTATTGCATGCATCTGTGTTTTTTCTTTCCTCTTTTTGATAAGGTTGGCTAGGGGTTTGCCAATTTTATTTATTCTTTCAAAGAACCAACTCTTTGATTCATTAATTCTTTGTATTGTTTCCTTAGTTTCAATTGCATTAATTTCTGCTCTGACCTTGATAATTTCCTCCCTTCTTTGGGCTTTGGACTTGACTTGCTCTTCTTTTTCTAGAAGTTTGAGGTGCATCATTAGGTTGTTTTTGTGTGTTCTTTCCATTTTTCTGATGTAGGAGTTTAATGCTATAAATTTTCCTCTGAGAACTGCTTTCATTGTGTTCCACAGGTTCCAATAATTTGTATTTGCATTTTCATTCAATTGTAGATATTGTTTAATTTCTTCTTTAATTTCTTCTGTTACCCATTGATTGTTTAGGAGAGTATTATTTAATTTCCATGTGTTTATGCAGTTCTTGTGGGAGTTTTTGTCATTCATTTCCAATTTTACTGTGCTATGGTCAGATAATATGCATGGAATTATTTCAGTTCCTTTGCATTTACTTAAACATGTTTTGTGGACCAGTATATGATCTGTTTTTGAGAACGACCCACGTGCAGCTGAGAAGAATGTGTATTCTGATGTTGATGGGTAGAACACTTGGTATACATCTACTAGAATACTTGGTATACATGCATTTGTTCACAAGGTTGATTCAGTTCTATTATTTTTTTGTTGATTTTTTGTTTGGTTGATCTGTCTCTCTGTGACAGTGGCGTGTTAAGGTCCCCTGTTATAACTGTATTATTGTTTATTTAGTTTTTCATGTCTATTAAGAATTGTCTTACCTAGTTGGATGCTCCCATATTTGGTGCATATATATTTATGATTGTAATCTCTTCTTCTTAAAGTTTTACCCTAACAAGTATGTAGTGACCTTCTTTATCTCTTTTGATCATTTTTGGTTTGAAGTTTGCATTGTCTGCAAACATAATAGCTACCCTTGCTTTTTTCTGGGTTCCTGTTCCATGGAGTACTGTTTTCCATCCTTTGATTTTTAGTCTGTGAATTTCCTTTTGAGTTAAATGTGTTTCTTGTACACAGCATATTGTTGGATTTTGTTTCTAAATCCACTCTGCCAGTCTGTTTCTTTTTATTGTTGAGTTGAGACCATTTACATTGATCGATATAATTGATATGCACTGACTCATTCCTGTCATGATATCTTTCTGTCGTTGGTTTTCTACATTTTCTGTTTCATTATTTGCACTGCTTAGTGGTTTCCTTTTGTTGTTGTTCTTAAGATTGTAGCTATCTTTGTCTCTTTCAGGGTGTCTTCCAGTACTCTTTGTAGTGTTGGTTTGGTGGCCATAAATTTCTTCAGTTGTTCTTTATCATGGAAGTATCTTATTTCCCCATCAATTTTTAATGATAGTTTTGCAGGATACCTCAATCTGGGATGAAAGTTGTTTTCTTTCAGGATTTGGAATAGTTCATGCCAAGCTCTTCTTGACTCAAAGGTTTGTGTTGAGAAGTCTGCCGTGATTCTGGTAGGCTTTCCTTCATAGGTGATCTATTTCTTTTCTCTGACAGCTTTTAGTATTTTGTTTTTGTGCTGTATTTCTGATACCCTAATTATTATATATCTGGGTGAAGATTTATTTTGGTTATGGTTAATTTGGGTTCTGTATGCCTCAGTTACCTGTATATCAGATTCCCTTCCCATGTTTGGAAAATTTTCTGTTACTATTTCTGCAAATAGTCTTCTCAGGTCATTGGTATTGACCCCTGCTTTTTCATTGATGCCTATTAATCTTATATTATTTCTCTTAGCATCGTCTTGTAGCTGTTGAATTGTAGTTTCTTGGTTTCTTGTTATTTTTAAGAGATCTTTTCTTTCATGATCATAAGCTTCCATGCTGTCTTCGAGGTCTGAGATTCTATCTTCAGCTTCATTCAAGCGGTTTTGCCAACTTTCCATGGAATTTTTCATTTCCTGAATTTCCATTCAAAACTGTTTCATGCATTCTATTTGTGTCTTATATTGTTCACTCAAAGTTTCTATCATTTCCTTATGTTCTTCTATTTTTTAATCTTGCTCTTCGTCAGATACACACAGTATTTCTTTCATAATGATTGTCATTTCAATTTTTAGCTGAGAGATTATTTGTGATTTGAGTTTCTCTATAGTTTCATGGAGTTGTTTCTTTACTTCATTTGTTGTCATTTCAGAAAGTTCAGTTGTGTAACTCCCAAGTCTTCCATTTCAGTGTCTCTTGGGTTTGTTCTCAGTGAACTAGGGAATTGAGAGTGTCTCTTGGTCTTTTGTTTTGTCACTTTCTTTTGGGACCTGTGTGGCTGGGCAGGCAGCCTCCCAATGGATTGCACTGGAACACTGTGCTAGGTAGACCTTCTATCCTCCAACATCCCCATGGCTAGCCAGGGCACACCCCCAGATTATAGTGCTGAACCCTTGTGTTCTGTGGTCTGTGAGGCTGGCCGCGTGTTCCCCTGATGTACTTTGTTGGGTTACTCTAGGATGCTGGACTGGACAAAGTTTGTATCCTCCCTGTAGCTAGCAGGGTCACACCCCTCGAGCTTGTTGCTGGCATCTAGAACCTGGTTGTTTAGCATTCAGAACCCCCGTGACCCAGGTGGCTAGCAGAGAAGCAGCCCCGGGGTGTGTCACTGGACCTTGAACCTGGCTGGGTGGAGTTTGGAATCTCTGGGACCCAGGCAGCTAGATAGAGAACGCCCCAGAGTGTGGTACCACCCGGACCTTGCATCTGGCTGCAAGGAGTTCAGAGCCTCTGGAGCACGAGCCAAACCCGGGTGAGTCCCAGGCATATAGTTCTGGGGCCTTGCTCCTGGTTAGGTAGGTTCACAACCTCTAGGACCTGTGGCATGGCCACACCCCTGAACAATGGAGCTCATGCCTTGTGCTCTGATGGGCAGAGCTCAAGTTCTCTGAGGCCCTGCAGCTATGCTGGCCACTCCCTAATGAGCAGCTCTGGGGCTCTTGGCTGGGCTGGGCTGGGCTGGGCTCAGTACCTCTGTGTCCTGCAAGGCTGGCCAGGCTTTCCCCTGATGGATTGCACTGAAATGCTGGACTGGGTAGAACTCAATCCTCTGCACAGCTAGTGAGGATGCATTCCTAGTGTCTGTATGATCTATTTTAGAGAATGTCCCATGTAAAGCTAAGAAGAATGTATATTCTGATGTTAGGCAGAACACTCTACATATCTACTAAGTCCATTTGTTCATGAGTTTGATTCAGTTTTGTTATTTCTTTGCTCATTTTCTGTCTAGTTGATCTGTCTCTTTGTGTCAATGGAGTGTTAAGGTCCCCTGTTATAACTGTGTTATTGCTTATTTGATTTTTCATTGCTATTATTATTTTTTATATAGCTGGGTGCTCCCACGTTTGGTACATATACATTTAAGATTGTTATCTTTTCCTCTTAAAGTTTTTCCCAAACAAGTATGTAGTGCCCTTCTTTATCTCTTTTGATCATTCTTGGTTTGACGTTCTCATTGTCTGCAAGCAGAATAGTTACCCATGCTTTTTTGGGGGGGGGTTTCTGTTGCATGGAGTATTGTTTTCCATCCTTTGACTTTCAGTCTATGAATTTCCTTTTGGGTTGGATGGGTTTCTTGTATACAGCATATGGTTGGATATTGTTTCTTGATCCATTCTGCCAGTTTGTTTCTTTTAATTGGTGAATTGAGGCTGTTTGCATTAATGGTAATAACTGATATATATTGGCATGCTTTTGTCATGTTATCTTTCTGCTGTTGGTTCTTTACCTTGCCCCTCTGTTTAATTGTTTGCCCTGCTTAGTGGTTTTTTTTCTGTTGATGTTTTTGGAGTCATAGTTATTTTTATGTCTATCTGGAATATCTTTCAATATTCTTTGCAGGGTTGGTTTGGTGGTCATGAAGTTCTTTAGCTGTTCTTTGTCATAGAAGTATCTTATTTCTCCATCAATTTTGAAGGACAGTTTTGCAGGGTACATCAGTCTGGGCTGGAAGTTGTTTTCCTTTAGGATTTGAAATACTTGACTCCATGCTCTTTTTGACTTTGTTGTGTTGAGAAGTCTGCTGTGATTCTGATGGGCTTTCCTTTATAGGTGATCTGTCTCTTTTCTCTAACAGCTTTTAATAATCTGTTCTTATGTTGAATTTCTGGGATGCTATTATGTGTCTGGGTGTAGATTTATCTTGGTTATGGCTAATTGGAGTTCTACATGCTTCACTTATCTGTGTGTCAATTTCCTTTCCCATGTTTGGGAAATCTTCAGCTATTACTTCTGTAAATAGTCTTTTGATGGTATTTGTGTTTTCACCTTCTTTTTCATTTACACCTATCAATCGCAGATTTTTTTGCATCATCTTGCAACTGTTGAATTATTATTTCCTGATCCCTTGTTATTTTTAAAAGATCTTTCCGTTCCTGTTTACTCACTGCAATTTTGTCTTCGAGCTCTGAAAGTCTATCTTCACATTCATTGAGGAGGTTTTGCCAGCTTTCAATGGAATTTTTGATTTCTTGGATATCTCTTTGAATCTGTTTCATGCTTTCTATTTCTTTCTTAAATTCTTCATTCAAGGTTTCCATCATTTTGGAGTGTGCCTCAATTTTTTTTGACTATGTCTTCCTTAGATGTGTTCAGCACTTCTTTTATTATGTTTATCATTTCTTCTTTTACCTGGGAGATTATTTCTGATATGAGTTCTTTTGCAGCTTCATGGAGTTGTTTCTTTACTTCAGTTGCTATCATTTCAGAAGTTTCAGGTATATGTCCTACACTTTCTTCTATGTCCATGTCACCTAGGCTTAGTTGGGATGGGCTGGGGGCTTGAGATTGCATTTTGCTCTTGAATTTTGTCATTTTCCTGTATTCCCCACATCCCTAGTGGCACTCAAAAGCCCCTCAAATTGGGAGAGTAGGCCAGGCAGACCCTCAGCACACCCCATGTGGCACTCCAAAGCTCCCCAGCAACTTGAGTTTTCTGGGTGGGACTCTACCAGGTTCTGAGTGGTGGACCAAGGCTGAACAGCTCAATGGAGTATACTGTACAGGCCTTCAGCTCCTACCACACAGCACACCAAAGCTCCCCAGCTGCTTGGGGTCACTGTTGGGGCCCTACCAGGTTCCAACCAAGGTACTTAGGGTGCACAGCTAACTGGAGTTCACTGTACAGGCCTTGAGCTTGTGCCACTCAGCACAAGAGGTTCCCTTGCCACTACGTCTGCTAGGCAGGACCCAGCCAGGACCTGAGCCACTTCCCAAAGGTCTTGTATGTTTGGGGATGCTGAGGGGGGCCCTATCAGATTCAGTGTGAGGTGCTGAAGCTGCACTGCTGAAGTTGCACTGCTAGGTAGATTTTACTCTGCAGGCCTTCAGCGCGCATGACTCAGTGTGTGGCCATTGGCTGGGTAGTCGGAGTTACTGGGCAGGGCCCAGCCAGGATGAGCCACTTCCTAAAGGTCTGGGATGTTTGGGGATTGTGGGTAGGGCCCTACCAAGTTCTGAGTGAGGTGCCGAAGCTGCACTGCTGAAGCTGCATGGCTAGGTAGATTTTGCTATGTGCATGCCACATTTTTTTATCCATTCATTTGTTGATGGACATTCCTAGGCCACTTCCGCTGCTTAGGTATTGTGAGTTTTGTTAATGCAAACATGAGTATGCAAGTATCACTGTAATATGATGCCTTTAACTTTTTTGGGATGATACCTGAAGGAGCTATAGCCAATTCAAATGGAATTTCTATTTTTAATTTTTTGGAGAACCTCCTTACTGATTTCTATAGTAGTTGTACTCATCTACATTCTTACCAGCATTGCAGAAATGCCCCTTCTCTCCTATACCTTGTCAGCATTTGTTGCCAGTTCTTGATAATAACCATTATTACTGTATAATTAATAAAAACCCAACAGGCATTAAATGTTAATCTTTAAAAGAAAAAAGAAATGTTTGCCCCATGGCAGTCAGAGGGAGAGAAACAGAGAGACAGAGAGAGATAGAGAGGGACAGAGAGAGGCAGACAGAGACAGAGACAGAGAGGGAGAGACAGAAAGAGAGAGACAGAGATGGGGACAAGTCACATCTGCTAGTGACCCACCCCTCAAGGCCCTGTCTCTGAGCAACATACTTTGTCATGAACTCATCAGTGAATTAATCCATGGATGAGTGTAACTCCCTCATAGGATCTAATCACTTTTCAAAATCCCTATCTCTTAGCTTATGAGACTTTTGGGGGACACTTTAGATATGAACTGTAACAATCCCTTTTTCATCATGGCTTAATTTTTTCCTTTTTTTTTTTGTACCAGGGATCGAACCTACAACCTCATGCCTGCCAGGTGGGCACTCAGGCCACTGAGCTAAATCTCCAGCCCTCATCATAGGTTAGTTTTGACTGTTCTGAATTTCATACATATAGAATCATACACTATTTTGTGTAATACCTCTTGGACTCATCATAATGTATGAATGCCTTTTTTTTTTTATAGTTCTGGGGATTGAATTCAGGGCTTTGCACATGCTTGACAAGCACTTTACCACTGACCTACACCTTGAGCCCATTTACTTATATTTATTTATTTTTTTGTTTTCTGAGACAGAGTCCTGCTATGTAGTTCAGGGTGGCCTTGAACTTGTGATCCTCCTGCCCCAACTGCCCAAATTCTGGGATTACAGGCATGGGCCACCACACCCAGCCAAACCCTTTTTAGTTTGAGACAGAATCTTGTGAAGTCACTAAATTGCCCAGACTGGCCTTGAAATTTCAATCATCCAGCATCATCCTCCTCAATAGCTGGGATTATAGGTGTGTACCATCATGCCCAGTTAGTTTCTGATTTTTAAAAAGTTTTGGGGGCTAGATTGTGCCATACAATGTTGAAAAGAAGTGGTTAGAATGGCCATATTTGTTTTTTTCCTCAGGGAATAAGCATGTAATATTTCACTGTTAGGTGTGATGTTAGCTGCATCTTGTTAAAATGAGGAGGTGGTGTTGCACTCAGAACTCACAGCGCTGCAGCACTGGAAGACATATAGCAGATAGTCCTGAAGCATTTAGCAGAGTGCTGAGAGGACATTTGTGGTTATTTCTGCATAATTAAAAGCATTTTGGCATGTAACAATCACTAAAAACAGGTAAAACTGTGATGATGACAAATATTTACACAAATTATATATATACACACATTGATATATATTTGGTATGTGTATCTATAACTTTTTGTGTCAGTATAAAGTGTTTTGGGCCAGGGATATAACTCAGTGGTATGGCACCTGCCTGGCAAGCCCAAGGTCCTGTGTTCGATCCCCAGTTCTATAAGTAAATAAATAAATAAATAAAGTGCTTATATGTTAGCTGTTATATAATAATTACAGTTATATATGCACACACCAACACACACTAGATATATATATACATAGACATACACATAAGACTCCTTAGAGTGATAATAGAAAAAAGGAACCTATTCTTTCTCATTACTAATTCTTTAAATCTAATTAAAGGGTTTTTTCTTCTTCCTACTTTGAATGAAATCTCTGATCCTTTCATTAAGACAATTAACCAGTCTTTGGGACAGTATCAATTTTCATAAAAGTCTGTCTTTACAATACAAAAGACCAATCAATCAATTTAGGAACTTCATTTAAAATGAAAGCTCCATATCCTTAGGTTGGGGAATTAAATGAATAAATGGTGAAAGGTTTAGGATAGCAC